>JAJOOR010016461.1:0-40508 GCA_036250505.1 Solanum acaule
CCCCCCCCCCCCCCCCCCCCCCCCCCCCCCCCCCGGTATTCAAAGACTCCTTTGAACTTGGACATCGATCTAAAAAACCGAGCATTGAACATCAGTGGAGATTGAACCCACTGATGCAAGAGGTAGTAAAAAAGGAGATAATAAAGTGGTTAGACGCACGCGTAATCTACCCTATTACGGATAGCAAATGGGTAAGCCCGGTATAATATGTACCAAAAAGGGAGGTATCAAAGTGGTTCCAAATGAAAAGGAGGAGCTTGTATCTGTGAGACCAGTGACCGGATGAAGAGTATGCTGGGATTACCAAAGGTTAAATTCGTGGACTGAAAAAGATAATTTTCCATCCCTTTCATTGATCAAATGCTTGATCGACTCTGGGAGGTTGGTATTGCTTTTTGGATGGGTATTTTGGTTAGAACCAAATCTCCATTGCTCTGGAAGTCCAAGAGAAAACCACCTTCACATGCCCTTATGGGACATTTTCCTTTAAAAGGATGTCTTTTGGGTTATGCAATGCTCCGGCAGCATTCCAACGTTGCATGCTATCTATTTTTGCTAACGTGGTGGAGGATTCAATGGATGTATTTATGTATGACTTCTCGGTTGTGGGTGACACCTTTGAGGCGTGTTTAGAGCACTTAGGACAAGTTCTCCAAAGATGTGTAGAAACAAACTTGGTCCTCAATTGGGAAAAATGTCATTTCATGGTTAAAGAAGGTATAGTACTTGTTCACAATGTGTCGCAAATGGGGCTAGAGGTTGATAAAGCGAAGATTGAAGTGATTGAAAAATTACCACCACCAATTTTTACCAAAGGTTCATCAAAGACTTCTCAAAGATTGCACATCCTCCATGCAAACTCTTAGAGAAAGAAGTAAAATTCCAATTTGATGATGTTTGTATGGTGTCTTTCAGGTGTTTGAAGGAGAAATTGGTATCCACGCCGGTCATCATTAGTCCTGATTGGTCAGAACCTTTCGAAGTAATGTGTGATGCAAGGGGAACCACATTGTGTATGGTGCTGGGGAAAAAACTCGACAAATTATTTCAACCAATTTACTATGCGAGCAAAACTCTAAACAGTGCTCAACTTAACTATACTGTTACTGAACAAGTGTTGCTTGAAGTAGTCTATGCGTTTGAGAAATTCCAGGCATACTTGCTAGGTACTAAAGTGGTTGTTCACACTGATCATGTTGCACTACATTACCTAATGGAAAAGAAGGATGCCAAGCCAAGATTGATAAGGTGGGTGCTACTATTCCAATAATTTGACTTTAAGGTCAAAGATAGGAGAGGTTGTGAAAATCTGGTGTCTGACCAATTATCAATATTATAAGGCAAGGAGAATGAAGAGCTTGAGATTGACATAAATGATTCTTTTCCCGACGAACAAGTGTTTGCGGTAACTTTCAAACAACCTTCTTGGTATGCTGATTCTGTCAATTACGTAGTGTGTGGATTACTGCCAGATGAACTGAACTTCTACCAACTAATTCGAAGTTAAAAAATACTTGTGGGATGAACCATATTTATTCATAAAGTGTGCAGACCATATCATTAGACGGTGCGATTCGAAAGAAGAAGCCATAGAAATTCTCCATGCTTGTCATGCTTCACCGGCTGGGGGTCATCATAGTGGTGTGCGTTCAGCTGCTAAAGTTCTCCAAAGTGGCTACTATTGGCCATCTCTATACAAACATGTGCATGAATTTGTTAAGAAGTGCACTCCGTGTCAAAAGCAAGGTGGAGTGTCCAAAAGACACGAGTTACCCCTTACCCCCATTTTAGAAGTTGAACTATTTGATTGTTTAGGGAATAGATTTCATGGGTCCATTTGTGAGTTCATTTGGTAATAAGTATATCTTGGTGGCGGTAGATTATGTTTCTAAATGGGTGGAACTTGTTGCACTTCTGAACAATGAAGGGAAAAGTGTGGTTCCATTCCTGAAACGCTACATGTTTGCTAGATTTGGTACACCTCAAAAAATCATTAGTGATGGTAGATCCCACTTTTGCAATAAGTGGTTCTCAATCGCATTGAGTAAGTATGGAGTGAAACACAAAGTAGCAACTTCGTATCATCCTCAAACGAGCGGCCAAGTTGAAGTGTCAAATGGGGAGATCAAGAGCATCTTGGCCAAGACAGTTAATGCTAATAGGACTGATTGGTCTCGAAAGCTTTTTGACGCACTATGGGAGTATCGCACCGCATACAAAACACCAATTGGTATGTCTCTGTATCAACTAATTTTTGGTAGGCCTTGCCATCTACCTGTGGAATTGGAACACAAAGCATTGTCGGCATTGAAGGCTCTAAATCTGAACTGGACAAAGGCTTTAAAAGAGATAATAGAATAGTTAAATGAGTTGGACAAATTCAAGTTCAAAGCTTATGAAAGCTCAACCCTTTACAAGGAAAAGATGAAGAAATGGCATGATGCTAAGATCCTTAGGAGGGAGTTCAGAGTGGGCGTGGGTGTTACTGTACAACTCTTAACTTTGACTCCTTCCAGGATAGCTAAAGTCCAAATGATGAGGACGAATTTAGAGTGACACGAGTGTCACAAATGGTGTAATTGAAGTTAAAGGTAAAGAAGGACCTGCATTTAAGGTGAATGGGCAACGTTTGAAGTTATTCTTTCGCGAGTGCCAAGAGATCTCTGATTGAAGTGATGTACCTGGAAGATGCTTGAGAAAATTTCTATGTCGTACCACGACGTTAAATAAGGCGCTTATTGGGAGGCAACCAAAGTATTAGTGTTTTAAATAATGTTTGTTGATTTTGCAGGTGAAGGATATTGTGTGACAAGAAGATGTTATCGGTGATTCATCGAAGACGTTCGGTGAGTACAACTCAGCCCACCTTATGGATAGCAAAGAAGGGGCTGAGATTCTAGAATATTTGACAAGATACCTATATCACTCGGTGAATCGCTGTTGTGCATAGGCGACCTAATATTTCTCGCCCTTTATACTTCAGCACTGACAATGTAACTCAGTGATTGTTTGGCGATGTTCCAAGTCCGTTATGTGATTTGCCGACCAGTTTGGCTACCTTCTGCATCTCCGCTGACTTGCCCATTTTGAGAGTATCACACACTGGAAATAAGGGCAAGATGTCACCACTTGGACGCACCACCGAATCATTCTACAATTGGTTCATTCTATAGGTTTTGGGTCTTGGATCGACCCGACCAGAAGTTTTTTTTCTGAAAAAAAGATAATTACCTATTTGAAAAAGGGACAGAAACGGTTACTTCGTAATTGTTCCAACGTATACTGATTTTCCTTTTTAAAAATGGATGTTGAACATTTTTCAATAATAAACCTATAACAAATCAACAAAGACTAACATCCCAAGAGTTTAATTGATTAGACTTCAACATTCAATAGTTCCGACTTAAACACAACTCATGAACTTGGTTCCAGTGTTGCTGTGATGAAGCCTTGCAGTTTTTCTCCAATGACTATTGCTTTCAAGATGATGACCTTCGTGAATATGCGATAGGTGTCACTTTGCTTTTTCTGAAAAATTCTCTCAATTGTGATTGCAAAAGCCTATCTTCTCTTCTTGGACTTTGTCCTTTTGTAAACTTTAATTTATGCCTTGATCGACTTCTACAAGGAAAGGAAACATTTTCCGAAAAACTAATCCTTTTCCTTATAGAACTTCTTTGCATTCTTCCTTTGCTCTTGCAATTTTGATTCTACTACTGCATCGCCATACATCACTTGCTACTGTTATTAATATTGACACTGATAAAACTTCTCTTCTTGCATTGAAATCTCGCATTTATTCTGATCCGAACAATATCTTAGCTAGCAATTGTTCTTCTTCCGTCCCAGTTTGCAGCTGGATTGAAGTTGCTTGTGTCTCCTGTCCTATCGAGTCACTGCTTTAGACATTTATGGCATGAAACTTCATGGTACCATTCCTCCACACATTGGACACCTTTCATTTCTCGTCTCCCTCGACATCAGTGACTACACTTTCCATGGGGGTTTACCGGAAGTGTTTGCTCATTTACGAAGGTTAAAAGTCATTAATGTCGCAAGCAATAACTTCATTGGAGCCTATTGGAATGTATGCGTCCACTATTAGTCAACGGACCAGGTCCCTTAACTCAGCAAGAACAATAACTGAAATAAAGGTGCAGAAGATAAATAGCTCCAAGTAAATCAGACACAATGATTTTACGTGGAAACCCCCTTGCTCGAGGGAGGTGAAAACCACGACCTGTACTCACCGGATTTCAACCCAAACTCCATTTCACTCAAACGGAGCAACGATTCAGATTACAACTTCTTGCAACCTACGTATTTACCTCTAAATCCCTTCCCCCTCTATGTAGTAACTCTACTACAAAGAAAGCAACTAAGCAGATACAACACTGCCCACTAAGCCACCTAACTCTAGATAACTTAGACTTCAACTAAGCAGATAAAACACTGCCCACTAAATCAGCTAACTCTTAGATGATTTAGAATTTGACTAAGTAGATACAACACTTCCGACTAACCACCTAATTCTAGATGATTTAGACTTTAACTAAGCAGCAACAATGGTGCCCACTAAACTAGTTACCCCTAACTGACTTAAACTTTAGTATGAACTGAACAAAGATCTAATTCCTATATAACTTAGGAATAGATTTACAATTTAAGCACATAAGACACAAAGCTCAAAATTCAACAAAGATGCTACAGAACTTCATCAGGTCCCTTTGTTGAGCATGAGCAATGTTCTTCCTTGTAGATGGCCTTTTCTTTTTGAGCTTATGAATTTTTAGAAAGTCACAACTTTGTTTGCCAAAATTTGATTTTTTGTTTTTGGAGAAGAGACTATATCACAATGGACAGCTGTCTTTTCATCCTTTTCTCGTACGCAAACTTTCTGGGACCAGGTCCCTGATGCATTCGTTGATGCTTGAGTTCTTGAAAAAGACTTGCTAGCTCTCTCTCTACTTGAATGAATAATGCTGTTTCCTTATTGTTGTATAGATCAGTTACCAAGAAGGGTTTTGACCACTTAAATAAACAACTTCGTCCACCCTTCCTATTGTTGGTAAAGCCACGACAAGTCTTGAAACGATAAAGTTCAAAGGTGAAGGATTGAAAATTATGTTAAAACAATTTAACAACCAAAGTTTTAAAAAAGTTTAACTAGTTGTTTTATCCAACTAATAAAATTGACCACATTGACTAAAAGACATTCCAATATAAAAATAGTAGATTGGTATACAATAAATTTGACATCATTACATAGATCTTTCTAAGATCATTGCTTTGTATTATCAAGTAATCTTGTCATAGATATGGAAAGATCTTGCAATCTTGTATTTGCTCTTGCAGTTTTCATTACGCTTCATCGCCATACTTCTTAACTTGATAATATTAGCACCGATAGAGTTTATCTACTTTCCTTGAAATCGCACAATTCCTTTGATCCTAACAACATCCTAGCAAGAAACTGGTCTTTTTCCAGCCCAGTTTGCAGTTGGATTTGAATTACTTGCAGCCCCCAGCACCATCGAGTGATTGCTTTAAACATTTCTAGAATGCAACTTCATGGTACCATTTCTCCACACCTTGGAAGCCTCTCATTTCTTGTTTCCCTCAACATAAGTTACAATGCTTTCCATGGAGATTGACCAGTAGAGTTTGCTCATTTGCAGAGGCTAAAATTTTTAAGTTTCACAAGTAAGAACTTCACTGGACACATTCTATCATCTTTACGTTTATTACCAAACCTACGCTTTGCGTACCTTTCGATGAATCAATTTTCACGAGAAGTTCCTTCTGTGAAAAAAAGTTAAAGATAATTTTTTGAATGACATAGATTTCTCTAGAATTCCCTAATGTAAAAACATAGAAAATAGTCTTGAAGAAATATCTAGATATTCTAGAAAAGTTGCCTTAAAGATATATCCAGATATTCTAGAGAAATTGCTAGAAGATAAGTTCACTAGAACTTTCTTGTAGATATTCTAGAGAAGATATTTTTGTAGTAAATGATAGAACAGTCTAGAGCTTGTAATATCTAGAACCATCCCTACACAAGTATAAATAAGGGTGGTCATTGTCATTTGTATCAAACCTAAGAAAACCTATGAAAAACCCAAATAAAAAAGCTTTCTTCCATAAATAAGTTCTCCTTTCTAGGTTCCTCTTCTTTAGTTGAATGTTTCGATTTTAGTTAACAATCTTGGGCTAGCAGAAGATTTTCGATTTTACTTTTCTTCTACTATTCTCTACTTGGTATCAGAGCCATAACCATACGTTAGGTTATGGGTGTTATTTCAAGATCGGGTTAGTGGTAGATTCAAATGGAATTTCGCGCCCGTGTTAATGGACTAGGGATGTAGTTTTTGAATCAGTCCAATTACAGGGTATGGAAGACATGTATGAAATCATACCTTATGGGAGAGGATTTGTGGGATGTTGTTGATTAGAGTAACACAAATCCTCCTGATGACAGACCGGAAAATAACAGTGCGTACAGGAAGTGGAAGTAGATTAATGCGAAGGCGGAGTTCATTCTGAAGAGGAAAATCTCCCCCGGTTTGTTTGATAATATTATAAGGTGTAAATCAGCTCATTAAATATGGAGGACCCTCAATCATTTGTTAAACAAGAAGAATGAAGCTCGGCTGCATATATTGGAGAATGAATTGGCAAACACCACTCAATTTAATCTTTTTATTGCCGAGTATTTTTTTAATATTAAGAACTTATGTTCTGAGATATGTTTATTTAATCTGGAAGTGACTATTTCTGAAGCACGAATGAGAAGAATAGTCATTCGTGGGTTGAAACCTGAGTATATTTCATTTGTGACGTCGATTCAAGGATGGGTTCAACAGCCATCCTTGGAGGAATTTGAAAATTTGTTGTCATCACAGAAATTACTAGCCAAGCAGTTGGCTAGTGTGTTTGTCAAAGATGGATAAGGATATGCTCTTGTCGCCAACAAGAGAAACTTCAAAGGAAAATCAAGAGATATGTCGCACTCTCGATCATCAGGTGGTTCAAGCTCGTTTGAGAATAAAGACAAGCCTTCTAACTATTATGGTAAGAAGCCTCCTAGATGCTATCGACGTGGTAATGTAGGACACATAAAATAATATTGCCGAGCCAAGGAGAGTAATATGGCTCAAAAGGTTGTTGAAGAAGAAGAACAAGAAGAGTGGGGAAATTGTTTAGTAGATGAGGCTCGAGCAATAGATGTGATGGTTTCTATCAACCCTGAAAGAGATTAGATCGAGGATTCAGAATATAATGCAGTAGACCACGTGGAGAAGCAAGTTACTAATGTCATTGATATGAAGCAAGAAACTCTTGAAGATGTTCATATTGGTGATATGGTAGCTTCTATCAAAGAAATCAAGGAAGCATTTTTTGAACAAGCAATGTCTGAAGCTATATATGCCAACAGTGAAAATTCCAGAGAGGGCAATGAGGGAAATGTATTAGAAGTTGAAGCCTCTGATCAATTGTTAGCTATAACGAGGTCAATCATCCGGTTAGATCAAACATTGGAAACAAATAGAGAAGATGTTGATCAAATAGATGGAGAAGCTGACCTTGAAGGCCAAATTTCATACGGAGCGACAGATGATATAAAATTTGAAAGCTCTAAAGTTGCTAACACATGTTGAAGAGTTAGAAAGTGAATCTGAACAAGGATCCTATTATGGTGTTGAGGCTTCACAGGAAATTGACCATCAAATCGTCACTAACTCAAATGAGAAGGCTTATATGGATGAAAGCTTCTTTTGTTATAAAGTTGCAGGTTCCAAAATCTTGAACCTTGGAGTTGCAAACTTGCCTATTACAGTTGTTTATCCAAATAGTAATATTGTTGGGAAGCTAAGAGAAAGGGGGAGTTTAGGAACTCAACAAGGAGATAATTTACATGGACCATTAGATAATGGAAAATCTTCATCATTTGAAAAATCCAGAGGAGTCTGGAAGAAACTGCTAAGACTTGCACCAAGACATAGTTCAAAGCTTTGTTGGAGTTCTTCTGCTACAAGCACGGGGTAGTGTTCAAAAAATCACTTTAAGGGCGAGTGTGAAAAAAAGCTAAAGACGATTTTTTGAATGGCATAGATTTCTCTAGAATGACCTAATGTAAAAAGATAGAAAATAGTCTTGAATAAATATCTAGATATTCTAGAAAAGTGCGTTAAAGAAATATCTAGATATTCTAGAGAAATTACTAGAAGATAAGTTCACTACAACTTTCTTGTAGATATTCTAGAGAATATATTTTTGTAGTAAATGATAGAATAGTCTAGAGCTTGTAATATCTAGAACCATCCCTACACAAGTATAAATAGGGGTGGCAATTGTCATCTGTATCAAACCCAAGAAAACCTAAGAAAAACCCAAATAAAAGAGCTTTCTTCCATAAATAAGTTCTCATTTCTAGCTTCCTCTTCTTTAGTTGAATCTTCTGATCTTAGTTAACGATCTTGGGCTAGTAGAAGGTTCCCCGATTATACTTTTCTTCTGCTATTCTTCATTTCCAACATAACAAAGCTGGAACTATTGAGCATGCAAAATAATTTTCTAAGAGGAGAGTTCCCTCGGGAACTTGTTGATCTTTGCTCCCTAACCTTTTTAGATCTGCAATTGAATGATCTTAGTGGCTCTATACCAGCATCAATCTTATACATTACAACTATGAAAAACATTGGTGTTATTTCCAACAACTATATGTGACCATCTTCCAAATTTGAAAGACCTTTACCTCTCAAAAAACTACCTCGGTGGTGTTATTGCACCAAACTTAGAAAAATGCAGAAAGCTTCTAATCTTGTCTTTAACTTATAATGACTTTACTGGAAATGTACCAAAAGAGCTAGCCAACTTAACAACTGTTATAAAATTATATCTTCGAGGTCTGCATTTGGAAGGTAGTACCATATATTCTGACAAGAAAAATGAAAATGTTTAGTGGTAACTTATATATTTCCCTAAATTAATGACATGAGAGATACCAGTCGAGCTCGGTAATCTGAATAAACTACAAGCGCTAGGATTATCAGAGAATTGGTTTAATGGTTTTGTCCATGGAAACATTTTCAACAGGTCATCACTGCAGGTCCTAGATATTGTACAAAACAAACTTTCAAGTACTCTACCTTCACATTTAGGTTGCGCAATGCCCAACCTAGAAGAACTCCTTTGTGGAGGAAATATTTTTAGTGGCTTTAACTCTCCTGCTATCTCAAATTCTTCAAGACTAAGAATACTTGAGCTCTCAAGCAATAGTTTTACAGGTCCGATTCCGTGATTACTTGGTAACTTAGAGTACATTGAGCTTTTGAGCTTTTGGGGAAGTAACTTTGTCAGTGATTCAACAATGAGCTTTTTCACATCATTGACAAAGTGTAGGAAGCTAAGATCATTCTGGTTTAATGGAAATCCATTGGATGGTGTCTTACCTGCATCAGTTGGTAATTTCTCAAACTCACTACAAACTTTTGGAGGAAATGGTTGTAAATTGAAGGGCATCATTCCTCGAGAAATTGGTAAATCTTACAGGAGTAACAATGATAGATCTGCAATACAACGAGCTGACCGGACACATTCCAAATACTGTCTAGGGAATGTTCAGCCGTCAAGAGTTTTACCTACAACGCAACAAGATAGGAGGAACCATACCAGATGTTATCTGTAGTTTAAAGAATCTTGGTGAATTAGACTTGTCAAGAAATTAGTTTTTCTGGTTCAGTGCCACCATGCTTAGGGAATGTTGATAGTTTCAGGACACTTTATCTAGCTGTTAATAGGCTGAATTCAAGATTACCTGCAAGCTTTGCGGGCCTTCGTGATCTCATAGAATTCAATATTTCATCAAATTTATTGAGTGGAGAAATTCCCTTTGACATCGGAAACTTAAAGGCTGCAACACTCATTGATGAAATAATTAAGACAAAAATTAATTGGCGCCACTTGCTAAGTAGTGTTAGTCACGAATTTAAAGTTATCAGTGACACATTATTTCGTCAATAATAATGTATCTCATTCATGATAAAAAAAAAATTATCTTAAAATTTATTAATGTTTGGACACAAAAAATTTCATCCAAAAAAATATGTTGTTACAATATCGACAAATTAGAGTTCGTAGTTAAATATTATAAGTTTTAGCTATAAACATTTAGATTTAATTATGACATTTATTTTCGTCAATAATTGGTGACAAAAATTTTATTGTCTCTAATCAATCTGTGATTTAGTGACAACAAAAAGATTGTCACAAAATATGTACGGTGTTAAATAGCGATGACTTAAAATTTGTAGTGAATAATTCAATTATTTTCTACGAAAGCTAATTACAACTCTTTTTACTACAAATGTTCATAATTGCAAGTAACAACTTACAAAAACAATAATACAAGTGCTTCATAAGAAATAGTCAGAGTCCACTCATTAATTAGCGAGGGAAAATATTAAAACCAACGAATTCGGTCGATTTTGTAAAAATGTAAAAGTTCAATTCATATATTTTCTTAAATTATGCAATTATAAAATGCATCATTTAAAAAATACATTCCAGGTTATAAGTACCGTGAGTGGGTTGCGGTTCTACCACTATATTGCTAATATTTGTTGGTTTAACACTTTTGTTTTTATTTGATACACTTTCATCGATAAAGACGATAGAAAAAATAATTTCTCAAGTCTTGGTGCTAATTTTTTAGCGTGTCTATTCATTTGTTATTGGTAATATGTATAGACTAAGTCGATCTATTTGCTTCTTCCTAAAACTATGTACATATTTAATAGTAATTCCACATACGTACGTAAAATAACTATACAAAGATATCATCGACTTACAAACTTAAACTATGCAAAGGTGCGAAATATTTCATTAATTTCTATTAACTTTTTCAGTTAGTGTGAAAATTGAAATAAACTAAAAAATGAAAGCACAAATGAAAGAAATGAACCAACTAGGGTTTCAAATATATTATGTTGAAGTACTATAATTATGGATATCTATGATTTTTTCAAAACAATTGATTTACTGATCGAATTGAACCGATTATTCAATTTTTTCCAATAATATCGAAATTTTAATTTTATATAAATTTATAAAATTTATAAAAATAAATAAATAAAATGACAGAATCGTACTGAATATAGTTGAAGATATTTTTAAAAATGCACAGTTTAATTAAAATATAATCTACATTTGAATGAATTATGGGTGGTAAATTTCATGCATTTGTGTACGTGTATAAATAATCATATAATATATTATTTTTTCCAGAAGTTAAATTTGAAAGAAGTGCATTGAAGTTAAAAATAAAATAAAAATGAGATGCAAGAGAGAGTTGATCGGATGGTAAGCACTCCTCAACTCAAACCTTAAGGTTGTCTGTTCGAGTCCCCAAGAAAGCATAATGTGGGAGATGCTCCTGGGGAGGGGTTAAAAAAAATTGAGATGGGAGATAATAGGAACATTGACCTCTTTTATAATAATAAATTTATCCCTAATTTAATACATTTAAGAACAAAATAATTTTTTAAAATAAAATAAAGTCATTAGTGACGAAATTAGATTTGGTGCAACAACGAAATACGTATAACTTTAAAAACAATTGATGTCCTTACTGATTAAAGTAAAATAATTAGCGATGATATAATTTTATTGGTAGTTATAACCTTTTTAGTGACAAAGCATACTATTTACTACAAAAAAATATACTTTTTACGACAAATAAATTTGTCACAAATGTTTAAGCATTAGAGGACGATTTTTGTTTTTGTAGTTAAATAATACTTTTAGCAATGAATAACTAAATCGTATTCATATTATTTTAACGACACAAATTTAGTGACGACTAATTGACAAATTATTTTTCATCTCGAAAGATTTTTAGTGACGAAATATGATTTATAAATGACAAAATTATTTGTCCCTGATAATCAAATTTGTTGTAGTGACTTGACAATGAGCCTACTGAGTCTGAAAGGAAAAGAAAAAGAAAAGGGAAAGGAAAAATGGTAGTTTCACAGATCAAAAGGGAAGGAAAAATAAGATATGTGACCAGAGGTGAGTCACATAAATATATGGGAGATGCCTTGGCTGCAAACAAAGTGCAAACGGAAAGAAATCGGAGACAGAGAAGGGATGGTCATATGCTTGCTGAAGAACCTACCTCAACACCCCTCCATGTAGGGTCCAGTGAGATAGAGTCTGACGATATTGTCACAGTTGTGACTAAACTGAAGAAGGAGGCAGAAGTTGAATGGGTCAAAGCTAAAGGAGGTTCTAAGTAAGTAATCAAATCACCAGTCACGAAGGCAAGGTGACTAAAAAGGGTCCTGCAAAACCAAAGCCCGTAAAGGAACCAGTTCCCTCTGTTCAGAAGCTAGTGGAGGAAAATGTGTTGACAAGGGATGCACATATTGCAGAAATGGAGAGACAAAAAGTTCTAAATGGAAGAATTTTTTATCCAGACATTCTCACAGAACTTGTTATGTCCACTTTCTTTGATTCGTAACTTTGCAAAGTTAGGATCACCCATTTGAAGCTCCAGTACCTTACTTACACGAACCAGAGGTGCGCGAATTCTATTACAAGATGGAACTTCTAAGTGATTGAGGAATTAAGACAACAGTTGGGGGGGTAAAAATATCCCTAAATGAAGAAAAGTTGGGCATTATTTTGGGTGTGCCTGTGGCAAGGATCATGTCCATTGAAGGTTGCAAACCTTCTACCCAGTTTACCCAACATGCAACCAAGCGTCGGGACATCAAACGTGCAGGTCTGCCTAAGAAATTCCTAAAAGAGAAGTATCAGTTGATGTTTGAGTTCATAAACAAAGTCTTAGTGCCTAGGAGTGAAAAAAGAACTGTAGCATCTGCTGCCAATTTGTTCCTCATGGAACAATTGGATGACCTTGAGGTCATCAATCTTTTAGCAATCATGCTCAGACACATGCATAGGGTAACGACCTAGAAAAATGCCAAACACAACATACCATATGTATATCTGCTGAACGATGTGTTCAACCACTTTGAAGTACTTCTTGAGAGGAGTATTTGGTATTGTCAAGAAGATGTTCTCTATTGTAACCCTCTTGGAATGTGAATATATTGAGGTAAAGGTGAAAGGTAAGTCCCATCTGTCCGATCTTCTCCAGTAGCAAGCATCTCTCATATGGGATTTGTCTGATCTTACAGTAACCCTAAATACTAAGGAGGGTGAGATTGAATAGCCTAAAACTCAAATGCAATAGACCATTTCAAAGGGACCTGGTCATAGCTCTGTGGATAAGGAGGAAGTAGAAAGATTGAGAGCTAAGAATGCACAACTACCGAAGAAAAATGCCTCACTAAGTGAGGAAGTCCAAGCCCTTAACAAGTAACTCGTTCAAGCGCATGTCGATGCAAATGAGCACATGACTTTGCTATTGAAATCCTTGTCTTCCCCTCCTCCTCCGTCCTAAATATGTTCTATGTTCAAATTCTCCAGTCCTTTTACCTTACTCTAGTGGCAAAGTGTACTGTTTTGACTCACTTCTATGGTCAGTAGGAGTGATCTAATAATATTGTCTCTTATGCCTTGTCTAGTATGGTTTTGTCTTCTCTATTTATGCTAGCACATGCACTATGTGGCCAATGGCCCTCAATTCCTAACAATTTGCATGCAACATGCATATGTTTACTTCTACTCCATTTCAATGATGTCAAAAGGGGGAATTAATGTAAATTTGTTTAATGTAAACCTATTGTGCTATTGTGAAGAGGAATATGCAGGGGGAATACTATTGATAGAGGGAACTGATACACTTTGCAGGGGGGATACTTTGAATGAATGTTAAACTCACGTGAGGTTGTTTGTTTGTCATCATCAAAAAGGGGGGAAATGATAAGTCTTGTTGTTACCAGATGTTTTGATGATCTCCTCACAAATGCAGGGACCCGGTTAGAGTGTGTTCATCCAGGTCTATGTGCTATACAACTGGAAAGTTGTCATATCAGAGTTTGGTGAGGTCGTTAGTGTACTACACCAATTAGAATGGACGAGGTTGTTTTGTCCAACAATCAATAACTCTTTATAGTTGATATATTCAACATGACAAACACCATATTACTCATTCATTCAAAGAAATATAATTCAAGCTTCAAAAACAAAAAGGGACCTCATCGACTGTAGATTGCTTCCTTAACCTGTTGTTATTTTGATTGTTTGTACTTGTGCTTACTTGTAGGATTCGTTTCATAGTGATAGAAACGTTTCAAAACTTGTATGAATATTTGTAAGAACTTAATTAAGGGTAACATTGTGTCTTACTGTAAAGGTCTATATTAATCAGTTTGGATTAGTATAGTGGGCAATGCAGGCATTGCTTTGGCTTGTTAAGTAATAGGTGATATTACTTTGTGTTGAGTTTAAGAGGTTAATCTCTTCGTTGTGGTGTAACTGTGTTTTACTTTTGCTTGACAAGATTAGTAAAAACAGTTCGAAAAATTTTGTGAGACAAGTCGTGGTTTTACTCCCTTCAGCAAGAAGGTTTCCACGTAAAGTATTGAGTTTTCTGTATATACTTTTGACCATCATAAATTGTCTCAAGGACCTAGTCCTATTGTAGTTAGTGGACGCATACATTCCAACAATTGTACGCATATTGTATTATATTTAACATAACACTTTTTACAGTTTAAAAATAAAGTTATAAAATTAGGACGCGGGGTTGAAGGGATGGGGAGTAAAGTTATTATTTGAGGATTATGTTAATTTTCTATAAAACTGTGCCCAAGCATCAAAGAATGCAGCAAGGGACCTGGTCCTGGAAAGTCTGCATACAAGAAAAGGACGAAAGGACAGATGTCAAAAAGCTGCCAACTCTGATGTTGTTAGTTCGCAACTTTTCAAATAGCAGGCTCTCAGCGAATGGCCTCGTCCCAAGGGTTTGTGTTTATTTTGATATAGTCTCTTCTCCAAAACACAAACTTAAGATTTGGCAAACAAAGTTATGAATTTCTAAAAATTCATAAGCTCAAAAGAAAATGTCAACTTCAAGGAAGAACACTGCTCTTGCTCAACAAAGGGACCTGATAAAGTGTTAAAGTGTCTTTGTTGTATTTTGAGCTTTGTGTCTTATGTGCTTAAATTTTAAATATATTCCCGTGTTATAAAGGAATTAGATCATTGTTTTCGTTCAATCAAAAAGTGTAAATCATCTAGAGTTAGGTGGTTTAGTGGGCAACGTAGTTGTTACTTAGTTAAGTCTAAGTTAAGGTTAACTAATTTAGTGGGCAGTGTTGTATCTGCTTAGTGGGCAGTGTTATATCTGCTTAGTTGAATTCTAAATCATCTAAGAGTTAGATGGTTTAGTGGCCAGTGTTGTATCTGCTTAGTTGAAGTCTAAGTTATCTAGAGTTAGGTGGCTTAGTGGGAAATAATGTTATTTCTTAGTTGCTTTCTTTGTACTAGTGTTGCTACATTGAGGGGGATGGGATTTAGATTTAAATTACTAGGTTGCAAGAGTTTGTAATCTGAATCGTTGTTCCGTTTGAGTGAAATGAAGTTTGAGTTGAAATCCTGTGAGGACAGGTCGTGGTTTTCACCACCCTTGAGCAAGGGGGTTTCCACGTAAACTGCTTGTGTTGTTTACTTTACTGCTTATGCTTGCATTACTGTTCTTGCTCTGTCAAGGGACCTGCTCCATTGACTAATAGTGGACGCATACATTCCAACAATTGGTATCACAACCTAGGCTCTCTATCTGGTTAACACCAAGAGAGATATTCCTGCGAAGAATGGCTGCTCCACTAAGCTTGCAAGAAGGTCGATCTCCAACGAAGCCACTTCTATTTGATGGTCACTACTACTGGTGATGGAAAAAGTTCATGTTTGACTATATAATGGCTGAAGATTGTGAGCTGTGGGATGTTATTTTTTAGGGTCCCTATGTGCCAACTATAGAAGAAAAAGATGGGGATGTCACAAGAGTCGTTCTCAAAATTCGACAGCAATACAATGACTTTGACAAAAGGGAAGTTGAGAAAAGTCATGAGGCTAAGAAGCTCTTAATGTGTGGAATTGGAGCAAATGAGTATGATCTGATTTCATTTTGTGAATCAACCAAGGAAATCTGGAATCACTTGAGAATAGTGTATGAAGGTACTGAGCAAACAAATAAATCTAAGTTAGATCTCTTCACTACTTAGTTTGAAAGATTCACCAAGAAGGTGAATCTATTCATGAAATGCGTACTAGATTCTCCACCATCACAAATTAGCTCATGTTCCTAGAAGAACCTGTCACAGCGTGAAAGCAAGTCACTAAGATATTGGAGATTCTTCCCAAATCATGGACTGATGAACTTGATATTGTCTATGTGCTAGGGGATCCTGAAGTGATGTCATTAGATGGTCTATTTGAACAACTTCAAGTTCATAAGATGCATAGAAGAAAGGTCAGTCTCACTCTCAAAGGTACAAACAAAGGCAGGGACCATGTCGATGACAAGTCAAGTGACTCAGATGATTCTGTGATGAAGAAAGCTCTAGTTGTCTGGAAAAATACCTCAAGTGACTCAAATGATTCTGAACATTCTGATGGTACTTCCATGGTTGGAGTAAAAGATTAAGAAGAAATTCTTGATTGTACGTTGGGTTTCATGGCAAAGTCAGATGATGAAGATGACAATGGAAAGGTAACCCTATATTAATTTAAGCAAAATGTGAATATCTTTTCAATTAGAAAATTGAGAAGGCTAGTTTTTATGCTAATTGATTCGATAAGTGAGCTAATCATGGAAAATGATCTCCTGAACAATAGCCTTGAGATATTTCAAGATCAAAAAATTGTTCTAGTTACCCAAATATCTAATATTGAAAAACAAATGGTTGTTCTTGAAGCTGAAAATATAGAACCGAATGAAAAAAAAAGGGTGAATACTACAGTTTTTAAAGGGAAGAACGAGGGCATCAACCTGAGCTTGAAAATATGCTACACACTGTTGAAATGAAGATGGAATTGGCTCTAGAAAAAATCTTGTGCTGGAGAGGGACCTGGTCCGTGTCAAAGAAGAACTGAAAAAGTCTGTCAAATGGACCACCTTTTTAAAATTGCTTGCCAATCTTACTAGTCAAGGTCAAAATGATGGGAAGGGGTTAGGAAATTCAAGCATAAGTCGAACTTACAATCTCCACAGCAAATATGTGTCTGTGTCTGACAATTTGTTCTGTGTTCATTGTGGTCGTGATGGTCATTTGAAAAAGGATTGTCCATCTTGGAAAAGGACCCAAGATAACCTCTCAAACTATTCTAAATAGAGGAAGAGGTAGAAGAAGGGACCTGGTCAACAGAGGAACGGGCAGAAGAAGGGACCTAGTCGTGCTTCTTGTCCTAAGTTGAAGAAAATAAGTCTGCCTCACTGGACAAAGAATTATCTTATCACCCATTTATCTGCTTACTAGGAACATTGACTAAAGTGGGTTCCCAAGGCTATCAAGTGACATGGTATGCAGGTGAGAGGAAGTAGCAGCAGTCAGAGATTGGTTCATGAATGGAGGATGCTCAAAGCACGTGATTGGGAAAACTAAAAACTTCCTCTCTCTCGAGGAATTCAAGGTAAAGCTGTCTCTTTTGGCAATGGCAACAAATGGTACATTCTTGGTGTAAGCAGGATTTGAAAGTCCGTGAAACACTCTCTTGAAGTTGTGTACTATGTCAATGGGTTGAGGTGAAGTACAGTCTTCTTCTGAGTGTTTCACAGATTTGCGATAAAGGAAATGAAGTCAAGTTCCTATTACATAAATGTGTGGTCACAACTTGATCTCTTGGATGATGATGCTAACAAAAAGAAGATGCGAGAACATGTACTACTGATCTAAACACTTCTCATTGTAACATTTTCACTTACCTTGGTGCTCAAGGTGAGAATAATGATGTATGATACATGAGACCTGGTAAATTGAGCTCTTCTCTCTATACAAACTTGTGTCAAGGGACCTGGTACATAGTTTGCTCAAAATACAATATGCAGATGACAAAGTTTGTGATGCTTGTGTTAAAAAGAAGCAGATTAGACAGTCCATCAAGCGAAATAAGCAGTATTTTAATCTTCCAACGAACTTCCGAACTGAACTGGTGATAGTACATGTTATGTGACCAAAAAGATGATATTGGGAAGTTTGATCCCAAAAATGATGAAAGAGTTCTTCTGGGATATTCTTCCTCCAGCAAGGCTTATCTAGTGTATGAAAATGTGTGCATCGAAAAAGATGTTATGTGATTTTTGAAGAGTCTGGAAGAATTGAGAAGTAAGTTGCAAAACAAAGAAGATTTAGAGATGAAAGAGTTGCTTCAGATTCAGAGAGATGGTCTAAATAGTGAGCTTGCTGAAGAATATCCTCTTCATGAATTCAGAAATCCCAAAGAAACTAATCCAGATGATGGACCTGGTCCGGTAGACAATGCTAAATAAAGATGATGCAGTTCAAACAGATAATGTGAATTATGAAGATGAGAATGAAGAAGTTGATCAATCTCAGTTTGAAAGAAGCAAAGTGTGACACTCGGTTCCCAGACCAGCTGACAGGTTGTCCAGGTTCCTCTTCAATAATGGTTTCAAAAGAGGTAAAATTGACAGAATCATCTATTTGAAATTACAAGGAAAGGAATTACTGATTATTCAAGTATTTATCGATGATGCCATCTTTGAAGAAATCTTTGAGGGTGAGTTCTGGAGTGAGCATGATGGGAGAATTAAATTTCTTCTTGGAGCTACAAATCAAGCAAACTTCTAAAGGTGCATTCGTTTGTCGAGAAAAGTACAACAAGTTGCTAAGAAGTTTCATAGTATGGACGCCAAGACAATTGACACTCCCATAGGGACCAACTAGAAGCTGGAAGCTGATAGATCTGGTTCAGATGTAAAAGATACAAGTGTTAGGATTTATGCAAGATTCGAAGCTTTTCCAACAAAATCACATTTGAAGGCTGCTAAGAGAATCCTAAGACATTTGATGAAGACAGAGACCTGATTCTACTCTATCCATGAGGAGATTTTGTGTTGATTGAAGGAATATGGTGATGTAGATTCTGTTGGGTAACAAGCTGATAGAAAGAGCAGGAATGACAAATTTTCTGGGCTCATATCTCATTCATGGGGGAATAAAAGGCAAGATTTTGTTGCTCTTTCAACAACTGAGGCAAGGTATGTAGCAGATGCAGGATGGTGTGCTCAACTCCTGTGGATCAAACAGCAGTGTGAAGTTCTTAGAGTTGTTACTCAGACTATCCCTCTCTTATGTGCTCTCACGAGTACTCTCACTATGGCTAAGAACTCAGTCCACCATAAAAGGTCTAAGCATATTGATGTGAGATATCAATTTCTGAGGGATCATGTTGAGAATGGAAATATCACCTTGTAATTTTGTAAGATAAAAGATCAAATCGCTGATATCATCACAAAAGCTCTGACAAAGGACCTGGTTAAGGTAAAAAAATTGAAGTTCGGGTTGCTGAAACTAGACTAAATGGATCCTGTCTGAAGCAATCAACCCTCTCATGATTATGCAAAGGGAGTAGGTATCCTTATTTTTCAGTTATGTATGTTTTAGCAAATTCAGTCTTATACATTTTGTAGGTATACACACATCGAAGACTTGCTAAAGGAAAAGGAAGGTCACGACAGATCTAGGCAATCACATTCAAACTATCGAGAGAGACCCGATCCATTGTCACGACCAAGGAGTACCCACTAGATGTGACACGGTGTACAAGCCTCTGAAAAGCCTCATAAAAGCCTCATAGCATATCATAACATAAGATAATAGAAAATGGTATGGAAATTTAAAACTTTTTCTTTTAAAATCGATGTCTTTTATCAAAACAAGCGGAAGTCTACACTTTGTCTCAACCCATCTATAACCATTAAGACAAAAACTTTGGGACGCAGCCCATACAAAAGCTCTAAACATAAAAAAAAAATTAAATGTAAAGGACATTGTGGTCAAGCCCTCGAATAGTATGAGGACTCACCATAACTTCTCTTCTCGATCTACTATGAACCTATCCATGAGGATGGAAGTTGATGTCACAAAACCCTACACTTTGTGAAAAATTTAGAAAATTTATGCTAGTACAAAAATTCACAAAGTATGATAGCCATGCATAAAAACCTTTTAAAACATCGAAAAAGGGATATTTTAGTTGAATGCATGCACTTTGCTAGTTTAAACCATCATTTTAAAAATAGTGTGATACACAAGTCATAAGAATAAGGGACATCATGATAAGACATAGACTATAACATGGTAGACAACAATCACAACTAGTGAGCATAAGAAATACCATTAGGGACATATTCATAGTCAATACAATCTAGTTTCAGCATGACATGAGAGAAACACTTCATGAGCCACCTCAAGGCAAGCTTGTGCAATGCATGGATAAATTCCCATAATCCCACCCATACTAAGCAAGTCACTTTAGATTCTCATTCATGTTTACCATATTTTAATCTCATCCTTAGCCTATTTCTCGTAGACAAGGAAACATTTAGTTTTAGTCAACCATATAAAGGAAAGCAACTCATATCAACAATCCAAGTTAGCATACAACATTACAAGTAGCCTTCACATCAAATGCAAATGCCATTTAGTCACAAGCACATTCATTACATGAGTCATCATGAAAAAAGAGGAACCAACCATAACTACCTTCAAAGCTTACTTGTGCAATGCATGAATAAGAGTCCATACTCCCATCCATGCTAAGCAAGGCTTCTTGAGTAGACATAGTTCATCCTAGACTTGACGTTGTGGAAATTAACCTTAACTGACATAGACCATGTGAGATTAACATGAAATCCAATGTCATGCCCCACACCGAAAAGAGGAGTCCTACTTACCTAAGGTAGAACTAACATGTATTAGCTTTTATGTGGATACAATAACTAAATATCCTACGGGGGCACGTAGTTAAAGGATAAGGAAATTGCTACTACAGACCTAGACTCAACTGTGGTAGAAGGTCTCCATCTCATGAGATACATTCTTTGGGAACATGTGCTCAACTGAGGTAGAAGGAACCTATTTGAAAAGCCGGACTCAACTGGTGTAAAAGCCTTCATTGAGAAGCCGAACTCAACATGCGTAGAAGCTTCCATCTCATACTCATATCCACTTGGTGCTAGGCATAATTCCTATAGAGTTAGTTTTTTATGGAAGAATTCGTTGACACTCAATCCAACTTGGTTCATGATATAGCTTATAGATTCATTTTAGGTGAGAATTGCATGTCAACCTAGAATCTTTATTTATCTGAGAAACCTTTTACGTCATCTTCATTAGGTGAGAATAGCCTTCAAATTAACACAATAACATGGCCAATATTCATGGAATAATCATGCATAAGTGTGTATGTGAGAATGACCTTTCAACAACACAACAATTAGATTATAATCATGTTCATAAAGTATACACATGGAGCCCACATTTAGGCATAATTCTCCTGTTTTACCCCTCTTGGGTCAAGGATCACATTCAACAAATGACATCTAGAGTTACTACATTAAACATGGAAGATAATATCATTCAAATAACTCAACTATTACAACATAATCTCATGATATTCATCTTATTACAATTCACCCACATCACAAAGTCATAAATTGGAGATATGGGGTTTCATCGGTTTCTGGGGTAAATTCAACATCAAAAGCAACGAAAGTCCTCAATTAATACATAATTCACGTAATCAATATATTATATTCATGATTATATAAAATTCTACTTGCATCAATCAATACCCACACTTTAAGATCCAATTTGGAAGAATTGGGGCAATTCATGGATTCTTGAGGAATTCATCTTAAAAACACTAATTAATCATCAATTTGATCATAATATAAAGCAATTAAACCATTAGAAACGTTTTTGAATTGAATCCATGACTTGGAGTAAACCCTAGCTTTTTGGGTAAGGTTACAAGTTTGAAATTGAGTTTGGAGGGACTCCATGGATGAAAATTATTCCATGGATCAAAGACTACTATACCTTAGGTAAAGAAATCCAACAAATTCGTGTAAAAAAGCCTTCTTCTTCAAGCCCTACCTTGATCTTCTTGTTCTTCCTTGGAATTCTAGAGAAAAGATTTTAGGGGTAAAGTTGGTTATGATTTTGGGTTTGGGATTTATGAAGTATAAGGGTTAGTTACTGGCTTAAAAACCCTTATATAGGTATATTAAAACAATATAACATGACCCTACATTAAACTAACTAAAAAGGAAATTAGCTAATTAACCCTTACCTTTGGCCGACTTTGGGCAGTTAGGAAGACCCCATCCACGACCCCCAGCCACGGGGCGTGGATAGACCCGCAGACTGTACTGGTCCTTCGTGGGTTGAGGTCTGCAGCTTCTCCATTTGGCCTTTGACCCATGAACCACTCCCACGGAGCGTGGACCGCCCTACAGGGCATAGGTGCCCTCTGTGGTTCACTATTTTGGGCAGTTTTGGGGTAGCTTAGGGCCTTAGGGTCCTCCTCAAGAATCCTTAGTTGGTCCTTAGGGAGTTGTACCTTGATGTTTAACCCCTAAACTCCTCATCCTAAGTACGGGAAGTCATTTTACGATTCTATCCCACACATCTAACTCTAAAACTCTGACGTAAGGTTCTAGTTTCACCTACTAGTTTTTCGAGTGTTACATTATCTCCCCCTCAGGAACATTCATCCAAGAATGACGATCTAGACACCTTATGGAATCAAAGACTCAAGACTAGCATCCCATCATGCATGAAACATCTAAATAATGCATAATTCAAAGGAGGATACATCAACTCCATCTCAACATGCTCAATGCAACACAAAGAAGTAGAAACTACATCTAACAACCCATTATACATGAAAACTTTAACATTTCTCAAATTGGTGGAGGAATTACCTTCTCCAAGCTTTAAAGAATTCTCAACACAACAGCAAGGTGTCGATTTGCAATTACTCTCAAAAGCACATTAAAACATATTTATCAACGCATCTCATGAAGTCAAATAGGCAATTCATACTTAATGCACAACAACATAAGAAACTTAAATCGTAAAAAACTCATTTTCTTACTAAACATGGATTTTATAAGGAACATGCATATCTTAAGGAAATCATGGAAAACATACAACATCCAAGACTCCCCAATCATGAAACAACTCATGGGAAACTTATCCTCGCAAGCTAAAGGAGGAATACAAGGAAGAGATAAGGATATCGGGACATCTCATTGGCCCTTGGCCTCCCAAGTAGCATCCTCACCTACAACCCTCACTCAAAAATCACTCATTCACACATTCATGAAAGCAATTTCCTCACTTTTCTATTTATTAAATTGCTGGTGTAAGACCTCTACCGGAACTTCTAAATTAGAGAGGTTCTCATTTAAGCACTCTTTCTCACAAGCAACCTTACCAACACCACTCAAGATCTCATATGACCTTACCAAACCGGGACTAAACTTCTCAAACTCACTACACCTCTCAAGATGAGAATTTCAAGCCAATCCAAAATCGTGAACATCTAGAACACTTAATGACCTTGCTATCTAAGCACATTATCTCTCCCTTGGGAGTAAGCCTATACGATATTTTCTAAGCACCATTTCTTTCACTTTAAGGTTGGCCCAAGTTATCACTAATCCTTCACACAAGATGATTCTAAACCATGGAGAATCACACTTCCAGCCTCTTTTAAAAGAGTCTACTCACTCAACACCTCCAGGCATCAATCAAACACCCTATTCATCAAATCCTCCAACACACCCTAACACTCATCATGACTAAGTTGGGTTCTACCATCAAACACACATTACCGTAAGGCAACCCATTTATACCAAAGGATATCATCTAAATATATCATATCAAGTCTCATCTAGTCACATAGCCATAATTGGTATCACTACCAACCTTTTCTCCCTCGATCCTTTTAGCAAGAGCCCTTCAAGTGGTCATATCCTAAATACCATCGGATAAGGAGTAGGAGAGACACCATATAGAGTTAAACTCTATGCACTACTTAGGGAATGACTAAGTGATATTTCCTAACATCATATAGCCTCCTATTCATAAATTTGGTGCGCTTCACACAATGAGCAAGGCTATACTATTGTAATATCCCGGAAACTAGTAAGTTGAACTAGCAAGTTCTAAAGCTTTTCGTAAGAGTTTTGGAGTGTGGTATGAGGATTAAAAGTTGTAAAAACTATTCCCATACTTAGAATAGGGGTTTAAGGGTTAGGGCGTCAAGGTACGAGCCCCCAAGGACCACCCAAGGGGTCCTTAAGGAGAACCCTCAAAATAACCCTAAAACTGCCAAAAATGCAGGCCACCTACGACCCATGAGCCGAGAGTACCCCCTAGTCGTAACATGGCATACTCGACCCCGAAGTGGTCTAATACAAGCTTCTTAGCTCATTCATTGCATAGACAATATAAAATAGTGCGGAATTTAAAACTTTATTCAAAACGAAACTATTAAAAACTCTTTAATAAAGCAGTGGAAATACTAAGTCTCACATGGCCATCTGAAGACAAACTTTAGCAAGATAGGGTTACGGCCCTTTACAATCGAATATACTAGAATGTCTATTATAAAGTCTTAAACATAAAGGAACTAGAACAATAAGATTTTTTTTCCTCGATCTATGAGGACATACCAAGTCTTGGAGGAAAACTCATCCAAGCACTTCAACTTCTAGCTAGAAACGATCACTTGCCGGAACTTACACTTGTAGTAAAAATAAGAGAATATTGGTTAACACACAAAAATGTACTAAGTATGATGACCATGCAGAAACATGATTTAAAAGGGACATTTTGTTGAAAGGCATGCTAGTATTCCATGTTTGATAAAAAAAAAAACTCATGAGTACAATTATAAGAGGCATAATACAAGTCACAACCAACATACAAGACATTATCCAGATTATAGACATGTTCAACATATAAACCCATTACCTTTACCTTTACACCTTCACCCCAAGCAACCCACAAGTAACACTTTGTGCAATGTATGGATTGCGTCCCATACCACTATCCACACCTAAGCATCACCCTAAGGTCGCCAAAAGTGAACTCACCATTAATCATGCTTCATATTACAAGTAATCATGCTCTACTAATACCAACATACAACACATAAGAACATGAGTCAAGTAAGTCATTTCATTATCTTAGGACCTATATCTAAAGTTACCCTAAGATACACCTAAGTAAGACATGAAGTGGCAGCCCATACTACCTCTTCATACACACCTAGGTGTTCCTCAAGGCTACAATAAATAAGAACCTTTACAATTCAACACAACATGCTAAGTAACTCATTTCATCAATATAAGCTACTCATTCATCATTTTATTAAGACAATAAGTCAACAATCTTCATTAGACTCATTTAGGACACCTTCATGCATTTAGAGGACTTTCACAGATTTAGTCATTAGGACTGAGAGAACTCACTATAGCACATTCAAAGCCTACTCGTGCAATGTATAGATAGCATCTCATACTACTACCTACACTTTGTAGTACCTATCAAGTAACTAGAGTGCACATCTCACATGATGTGAATAAGCGTTTAACCGACATAGACCATGCAAGCTAGACATGGAATCTGGTGTCATATAGCCCCACACCGTAAAGAGGTCTTCCACTTGCCTAAGGTAGAACGATAACATTAACTCGGATGAATCCTTAACTTGGATGAAATTCGCTGGCTAATATCCTATGTGGGCACATAGTTATGGGATAGGAAGATGTTCATTGGAACTCTAGCCTAACATTGGGAGAGTTTCCATTTAACCATAACCAGTCAGTTCATAGCCTACATTCCCATAGATTATTTCATTCACATTACATTAGTGTATTAGGGAGGAATGACATAGGCCTATCGACCCAGACAGCATTACCAAGGCAGGAATGCTATAAGCCTATCGATTTGTGGTACATTCAAGGATAGCTATATGGTCCATATGAAAGGAATGCTATAAGCCTATCGATTCATGGTCCCTCATTACATTCTTATACTCATGAAAGGAATACCACTAGCCTGTCGAGTCATGGTACATTGACTCATTAAGAAAGGAATGCCACTAGCCTATTGATTCTAGAGTCTTCATTACATTAGATCATTTATGAAAATAATGAATAAATCCTATCAATTCATAGGCATCAAGTCAAGACACATTCATCATTCTAGAAAAGGATGCATAAGCCTACCAATTTTAGATTCAACAACTACAATATAGAAACCCTTCAGATTTATCATTATCACTCATGAGTGTGAAATTGAGAAATAGCCTTCCAATACTAAAATAAATACATTGAATACATGTTCATCATTCTATCATTGAATCACATGTAAGTCCTTCACATTATGCAATCATACACACAACCTCATGACAATACTTCAATTCCTCATATAATGCCTTCAAGGCCATTATCACAATGTACATGTAAGTAAACACCTCCACCTTTCAAGTGGATCAATATACAATGTAATGTAAAGACCTCCACCTTTCAAGTGGATCAACAATTCAAGAGTAACTCTACTACATGAAAATTAGGTCACAACTTACCCTTCTCCAAAGACATAATAACCATTACTCAATTCTCCAACAATTCACCATAGATTGGCATAGATAATAATATAAATCAATAATATAACTCAATCTAAGAATAATTCCATCAACATTCATTCATAATCATAAAAATCCAGTTCATAAGCCAAATTTAGGAATTTAGAGAAATCATGGGTTCATAGAGTTTTTCATCTTAAAATCATCAATTAAACATCAATATAATCATACATTTTCATTTGAAATCGTTTGATGCAAGAACCTATGAATTTGAGTGAAATATAGGATTTTCGTGAAACTTGAAAACCTTGAAAACACTTTTGAGATTGACTCTAGGGTGAAAACTAACCCTAGATAAATGATCACCATACATTATACTTGAATAATCCCTTGAAATTGAAGAAGAAACACCTTGAAATCCCCAACCATAGCTTGAACTTGACCTTGACCTCTAATGGAGTTTCTAGAGAGAACTGTTTAAGAGAGAAGGGTTTTGATTTGGGGAAATATGAAGAATGAATTATGAATTAGGATATTATTGTTTTAATACACTTAATATACCTAAAAACACTTCAAATAACCATCCACATACTAATTGGGACTTGGGGTGAATTTACCAATTTACCCCTCACTTGGCTGACTCACCTTGACAGATTGCAGGCGATGACTCACGACCACCATCTACGGACCGTGGATGGAACCACGAGCCGTACTGGCTGTCCATGGTTTTTTTCAGAGAGTTGACATTTCGGGGCCTGACCTACGGAAGCCGGCGAGACTTCCATCCGTAGCTTACCACATTTTGGCCAACTCTCTTGATTCAAGAAGGTCTTAGGGTTAGACTTGGGGTCCTCCTCAAGGACTCTTAGGGTGGTCCTTGGGGAATCATACCTTCATTTTTAACCCCTAAACACCTCAACCATGCATCGGGACAACATAAATCACCATCAAAACTCAAGACGAACACAAACGAACACACGTTAGGCTCTAGTTTCACTAGTTCATTTTTAGGGTTGTTACACCCACGCCCCGTAGGCTGGGGTCGTGGGTCAAGGTCTTCAAAGGCCTGCATAGTTGAGCCTCTGAACCCCACCTACGACTTGCCATAACGGGCAGTAGACCCATCCACGGTCCGTGGATGGGTGGGGAGTAGGTCAAGACAGTTTTCATGTTTTAGTTTTAAGTGAGGTGTTTATTAGTTAAGTTAGTAATTAATTAGGAGTTAAAGGAGGTCGGTTAGTTAGTTATTTAACCACCTATAAATACCTAACAGAACCCTAAACTAATTCATTTAATTCATTCATCTAAGAAACCCAAATTCTCTCCAAAAGTCCTCTCTCTCTAGAAGTGAAGAAGAAAAAGAAGAAAAAGAGAAGAGAAGAGGGCAGATTTTACTCCATTGATGAGAGCTTGGTTAGGGCTTTGAATTAAGTTATGTTAGCTTATTCATCTATGGGTCCTTCCACCCATAGATCCCCCTAGGGTTTCCCCCAATTGTGAAGTTAAAAACCCAATTCTAGCTAGGGTTCTTCTTACATTGTGGGGAGGGTTTAGGTATGATTCCAATATAGTGGATAATGCCTAATGATGATTGTATTAGCATTGAATTATGATTATATGATGAATTTATGTTATTTCTATGGTAAACCCTAGTCTAAATTGATGAATGTAATATTTGTGGGTTTATGCCATTAGAGGTGAAATTGGAGGTTCAAAGGTGATCTTCATAAATCAATGTCATGAGTAGCAATGGTTCAATGTTAGGAACACATAATCATGAATTGAACTAGAATTTATTGAATATGAATGATCATGACTTATAAAGATGAGTTTCAACCTTGATAAATCAATTATGTCTAGAATCACCTACTAATGAAGGATATTATTGAATTACCTTGAAAACTAGGTATGATGATGAGATTAAGAAAGAAAGCTTGTAGTGATCAATGTTAGGGCTTTGGGGTTAAAGTCAATACTATGTGATTTTGTCGTATATTCTCTCTTACACACTTAGGCATAAAGATGCTAGGACATTTAAGGTTCTCTCACATAAAATGATTCTAGGTTGGCTTAATAACGTAAAATGAATCACAACTTGTTAGTCTAGAATAGGTTGAAGTTGTGTCATATGTTCCCTTCATGTATAGCTTGGCTAAGTAGGATAAGACCAAGACTGATAGCTTATGATTGAGGAGCTATACTCTCCTAAGGAATAGCTTGACTTGGCATTGTAAAATGTATTTCATGGTTCCATGAGTTAGGAGTAATCATGGTAGCCTAGGATTGAGGATTTATACTCTCCTATGGGTAACTTGAACTAGCATTATTAGGATGCCTTCATGGTAGCATGACTTGGTTTGGCCCAGACCATTTCATGGTAGCTTTAGGATTGAGGACTTATACTCTCCTAAGGATAGCTTAGTATTGAGGATCCATACTCTCCTAAGGGTAGCTTGACTTTGCATTGTAAGATGCATTTCAAGGGTAGCTTGAGTTAGAGTTAGTCATGGTAGCTTGGGATTGAGGACTTATACTCTCCTAAGGGTAGCTTAGGATTGAGAATCATACTCTCCTAAGGATAGCTTGCATTTGTATCATAGTATACTAGTGAGGGTAGCATGACTTTTTTGGACTAGGACTATTTCATGGTAGCTAGGATAGGACACTTGTACCTTTCCTAGAGTAGCTTGGACTTGCATGTTAGTGTGTCGTCCAAGGTAGTTAGTTTAGCCTAATATAGTTGTGTTAGTGAGATGATAGCATGGTCTAGCCTATTAGGGGGTTATTCCTTGGTAGCCTTGAATTGAAAAATAGAGTTCATTCACGGGTTGTGACTTGCCTAGTACTAAATAGAGAAGTACTTCATATAAATAGAGGGACTAGTCCCCAACTACTGAACATTCATGATAGTCTAAAGGGGTACTTAGTGTGGGTAGTAGTAGGGGATGCTATACATACATTGCACAAGTATGAGTGAGGTTAGTTATGAAGGGTTGTCTTAGATTGTATAGACTTAGCTTGGGTTGTTGCCATAGTTGCCTTCCATGATATGATTGACTAAAGGTCATAGTTCCCATGTCTACATGAAGTAAGCCAACAGTAAGACAAAAGGAGGGTGAATATTACTAGGATGACTTCAAGGTTATGCTTAGTATGAAAGGTAGTATGGGATGCCTTTCATGCATTGCAGAACTGTGCTTTGAGGCTACTTAGAATTATGGTGCCCTTATGGTATAGAAGTTTAGAGACTTGACCATGTATATAGGGCATGATTAAGATGACCAAAAAGGGATATTTGGCTTGGGTGGTATTATGGGATGCTATTCATGCTTTGCACTTGTAATGTTTTGAGGTTACTTGAGAATGGTTCTATTATGGTATTGATGACTAAGGGTCAATTATACTTGTTATGATTATGACTTATCTCCTATGCTCATTAACTATATCTTATGTTGACTTATTATTATATAATGCTTATGTTGGAGATTATGCTATGACTATGTTATTAGCTCTTATGCTTATGTCTTATGTTGACTAACCATTTTGAGATGCTCTTATGATGTTGTGCTAGCTATCATACATGGTACATGTTTTACTAACGCATACTTTACCTACATTCTAATCAAATGTAAGGTTTGTAGATTGAGTGCTACTCTTGAAGATAGGTTTCTAGAAGTTGCAAGGAGTTGAAGATATTGCTAACTCCTCATAGCTTCGAGGACAACACCCACATTTCCTTTATGTATTTTATTTTCATGTTGAGACTATTTTATGGGCTGTGTCCCAAGAGTTTATTGTAAAAATTGTATTAAATGATTTGAGACAAAGTATAGAAAGACTTCCACCTGTTTTTATGAAAATGACTTCGATTGTAAAAGTTTTAAATTTTCCCATATGTTTCTATTATCTTATGTTATAATATACTAAGGGCTTGTATAAGACTCCTTCGGGGTCAAGTACGCCATATTACGTCTAGGGGGTACCCCTTTGTCGTGACGAACTTGGTAATCAGAGCACAAGGTTTAGAATGGTTATAGGATTGTCTCAAACCACATCTAGTAGAGTCTTGTTCATAAGTGTGAAGTGCGCCACATTTATGAATAGGAGGATATTGGATGCTTGAGAAATCTCACTTCTTCATTCTCTAAGTCATGCCATAGAGTTTGGCTTTAGTAGGCCCTTTTTCTAATCTGTGCCCGTTGTTTTTCAGGGTATGGCTAATACAAAAGGCAAATGCTAGGAGAGAAGATGAAGGCAATGTAGAGCAAGAGGTTCCTCCCCAAGTTCCACATCAAGATCTTATTGATCCTCTGGATATGACTAATGTGGATATTAAGTAGGCTTTGCTAGCATTGACCCAAGCCATGACGGTTCAAGCTCGAGCCGTGACAACTCAAGCACAAGCTATGACGGCCCAAGCCAATAGGGAGGCAGTGGCCCCGGCTAACCCAATATGGGGGATGGCTGCTTCTAGGGTGAGAAAGTTTTTGAGAATGAACCCTCTGGAGTTTAGTGGCTCCAAGGTGGAGGAAGATCCTAATGGGTTCATAGAAGAGGTTTATAAGGTTTTAGCTATCATGGAAGTGAGTACAGTAGAAAAACCAGAACTAGCCGCTTACCAATTGAAGGATGTGGCTCAAATATCGTATAAGAAATGGAACGATAGTAGGGCGGTATAGGCGGGTCCCATAGATTGGGAGATGTTTAAGGAGGCATTTCTAGATAGTTTCTTTCCTTAGGAGTTGAGGGAAGCCAAGGTGGGAGAATTCATCAAACTCAAACAAGGTAGTATGAGTGTTAAAGAGTATTCCTTGAAATTTACTCTATTGTCTAAGTATGCCCCATCTATGGTAGCAAGTCCGAGGGATATGATGAATAGGTTTGTGACGGGGGTGTCCAAATTAGTGTCAAAAGAATTTTGTACGACAATGCTCAATGATGATATGGATATCTCACGTCTTATGATGTATTCTCAACAAATGGAGGAACAAAAACTTGAATAAGAACAATCTAGAGAGAAAAAGAGGTCTAGGATGGATAATGATAAGTCCTTTAATAATGGGTCCAATAGACATGGTCGTTCTAGGAATCAACAGAAGTTTTCCGGATAAGGCTTTTCTAATGCTCCTGAGCATAAGGATGAGAGGGTGTCTACCCCTAGGCCACAAGGGATAAGTAATGAGTCCCTATTGCCCTCTTGTGCTAGGGGTGGTAAGAGGCATGAGGGTAGGTGTTTGGCCGATAGAGAGGGTTGCTTTAGTTGTGGTGAAAGTGGCCACATGATGAAAGATTGACCTAAGGCTAAGGTTACAAGAAGAGAGGGTACGCAAGTTGCCTCTGGTAGTGGGGATGTGGAGCCTCAAAACAAGAATAGGTTTTATGCTCTCCAATCTAGAGAAGATCAAGAGTGATCTCCTCATGTCCCTTCCGGTATGTGTTTTATTCTTTAGTAAATTTCTGTATTTCATGTCTTTGGTGAGTTGTTATGTGTGACTTTGAAGTTGTTTTAGAATATATGATGTTCAGAAAAGTTTGTGTAGGCTTACTCCCAAGGGGGAGATACTGTGCCTACCGAGTAGGGTTATTATGTGCGTTATGTGTTGCCCTGATTTCCTTATATGCATGTTCATGAAAATGCCTAGGTCTCATTAGAAATGACTTATATGTATTATTTTCTTCATGATGTAATGCATTTGAGTAGAGTTGCATATAGACTTCATGAGATGAATTAATGAGCATGCCATAGTTTTTGGAGTTGAAAGATTTCTCCTTGAATAGAAGATTTTTAAAGAGTAATTTGCATTTACGCTCCATGTGTGTGTTGAATATTTTGTAGCAAGTAGATATTAATTCCTCCTTGAAAATGAGTAGATATAGAATTTCATGCATTTTTGGGTTGGTAGAAGTAGTTCCTACTCCCATGTGTTGCATTGAATGTGTTTAGCTTGGAATCGAAGATTTCTTCCTTTGTTATGTGCATAAGATGTTGATAATGCATGATGGGACGCTAGTATAGAGTTGTGACTTTAAGAAGTGTTTAGAATCGTCATTTGAGGAGGAATGATCCCAGGGGGGAGATATTGTAATGCCCCGGAAACTAGTAAGTTGAACTAGCAAGTTCTAGAGCTTTTCGTAAGAGTTTTGGAGTGTGGTATGAACATTAAAAGTTGTAAAAATGATTCCTGTACTTAGAATAGAGTTTTAAGGGTTAGGGCGTCAAGGTACGACCCCCCAAGGATAACCGAAGGGGTCTTTGAGGAGGACCCTCAAAACAGCCCCAAAACTGCCAAAATTGCAGGCCCTCTACGCTTTGGCCACCTACTGGCCATAGGTGGACCCATGCCCCGTAGGTTGGGGTCATGGGTCAAGGCCTGAAAAGTTGAGCCTCTGAACCCCACCTATGACTTGCCATTACGGGCAGTAGACCCATCCACGGTCCGTGGATGGGTGGGGCGTAGGTCAAGACAATTTTCAGGTTTTAATTTTAAGTGAGGTGTTTATTGGTTAAGTTAGTAATTAATTAGTAGTTAAAGGAGGTCAGTTAGTTAGTTATTTAACCACCTATAAATACCTAATAGAACCCTAAACTAATTCTATCCAAAAGTCCTCTTTCTCTAGAAGTGAAGAAGAAGAAGGAAAAGAGGGCAGTTTTTCCTCCATTGATGAGAGCTTGATTAGGGCTTTGAATTAAGGTATGTTAGATTATTCATCTGTGGGTCCTTCCACCCATAGATCCCCCTAGGTTTTCCCCCAATTGTGAAGTTAAAAACCCAATTCTAGCTAGGGTTCTTCTTACATTATGGGTAGGGTTTAGGTATGATTCCAATCTAGTGGATAATACCTAATTATGATTGTATTAGCATTGAATAATGATTATATGATGAATTTATTTGATTTCTATGGTAAACCCTAGTCTAAATTGATGAATGTGATATTTGTACGTTTATGCCATTAGAGGTGAAAATGAAGGTTCAAAGGTGATCTTCCTAAATCAATGTCATGAGTAGCAATGGTTCATGGTTAGGAACACATAATCATGAATTGAACTAGACTTTATTGAATATGAATGATCAAGACTTGTAAAGATGAGTTTCAACCTTTATGAAACTATTATGACTAGAATCACCTACTAATGAAGAATGTGATTGAATTACCTTGAAATCTATGTATGGTGATGAGATTAAGGAAGAAAGCTTGAAGTAGGGCTTGTAGTCATAAATGTTAGGGCTTTGGGGGTAAAGTCATACTATGTGATTTTGTCATGTATTGCTTCTCTCTTACACACTTAGGCATAAAGACGCTAGGAGATCCAAGGTTCTCTCACGTAGAATGATTCTAGGTTGGCTTAATAACCTAAAATGAATCAAAACTTGTTAGTCTAGAATACCTTGAAGTTGTGACATATGTTCCCTTCATGTATAGCTTGTCTTAGTAGGATAAGACCAAGATTGATAGCCTAGGATGGAGTATCTATACTCTCCTAAGGGATAGCTTGACTTGGCAATGTAAAATGCATTTCATGGTTCCATGAGTTAGGAGTAGTCATGATATCCTAGGATTGAGGATTTATACTCTCCTATGGGTAGCTTGAACTAGCATTTTTAGGATGCCTTCATGGTAGCATGACTTGGTTTGGACAAGACCATTTCATGGTAGCATGACTTTGATTAGCCAAGACCATATCATTGTAGCTTTAGGATTGAAGACTTATACTCTCTTCCAGGATTAAGGATCCATAGTCCCCTAAGGGTAGCTTTACTTTGCATTGTAAGATGCATTTCAAGGGTAACTTGAGTTAGAGTTAGTGATGGTAGATTGGGATTGATCACTCATACTCTCCTAAGGGTAGCTTAGGATTGAGAATCATACACTCCTAAGGATAGCTTGCATTTGTATCATAGTATACTTGTGAGGGTAGGTTGGTCTAGGACTATTTCATGGTAGCTAGGATAGGACACTTGTACCTTTCCTAGAGTTGTTTGGACTTGCATGTTAGTGTGTCTTCCAAGGTAGTTAGCTTAGCCTAATATAGTTATGTTAGTGAGATGATAGCATGGTCTAGCCTATTAGGGGGTTATTCCTTGGTAGCCTTGAATTGACAAATAGAGTTCATTCATGGGTTGTGACTTGCCTAGTACTAAATAGAGAAGTAACCTATATGAATAGAGGCAAATAGAATAGAGGGACTAGTCCCAACTACTGAACATTCATGATAGTCTAAAGGGGTACTTAGTGTGGGTAGTTGTATGGGATGCTACCCATACATTGCACAAGTATGACTTCAGGCTAGTTATGAAGGGTTCTCTTAAATAGTATAGACTTAGCTTGGGTTGTTGCCATAGTTGACTTCCAAGATATGATTGACTAAAGGTGATAGTTCTCTTGTCTACATGAAGTAAGCCAATAGTAAGACCAAAGGAGGGTGAATATGACTAGGATGACTTTAAGGTTATGCTTAAGTGTGAAGGGTAGTATGGGATGCCTTTCATGCATTGCAGAACTGTGCTTTGAGGTTACTTAGAAGTATGGTGCCCTTATGGTATAAAAGTTTACAGACTTGACCATGTATATAGGCCATGATTAAGATGACCAAAAAGTTTTACTTGGCTTGGGTGGTATTATGGGATGTTATTCATGCTTTGCACTGGTATCCTTTTGAGGTTACTTGAGAATGGTTCTATTATGGTATAGATGACTAAGAGTCAATTATGCTTCTTATGATTATGACTTATCTCGTATGCTCATTAACTATGTCTTATGTTTACTTATGATTATATGATGCTTATGTTGGAGATTATGCTATGACTATGTTATTATCTCTTACGATTATGTCTTATGTTGACTAACCACTTTGAGATGCTCTTATGATGTTGTGCTAGCTATCATACCTGGTATATTTTGTACTAACGCATACTTTGCCTACAGTATAATCAAATGTAGGGTTTGGAGATTGAGTGCTACCCTTGGAGATAGGTTTCTAGAAGTAGCAAGGAGTTGAAGTTCTTGGTGAGTCCTCATAGCTTCGAGGACAACGCCCACATGTTCTTTATGTCTTTTATTTTCATGTTGAGACTATTGTATGGGATGTGTCCCAAGAGTTTATTCTAAAAGTTGTATTAGATGGTTTGAGAGAAAGTATAGAAAGACTTCCGCTTGTTTTTATGAAAATGACTTCTATTGTAAAAGTTTTAAATTTTCCCATATTTTTCTATTATCTTATGTTATGATATGCTAAGGGCTTGTATGAGACCCCTCCGGGGTCGAGTACGTCATGTTACGTCTAGGGGGTACCCCTGGGTCGTGACATAGACGTGGTTTGAGACAATCCTATAACCATCCTAAAAACTTGTGCTCTTATACCATGTTTGTCAAGACCTAGGAGTACCCCCTAGATGTGACACGACGTACAAGACTCCAAAAAGCCTCATACAAGCCTCATAGAATATCATAACATAAGTTAATAGAAAGTGGAAATTTAAAACTTTTTCTTTTACAATCAAAGTCTTTTATAAAAACAAGCAGAAGTATACACTTTGTCTCAACCCATATATAACTATTAAGACTAAAACTTTGGGACGTAGCCCATACAAAAGCTCTAAACATAAAAAAAATAATGTAAAGGACATGTTGGTCAAGCCCTTGAATACTATGAGGACTCACCATAACTTCTCTTCTTGATCTACTACGAACCTTTCCACGAGGATGGAAGTCGATATCACCAAACCCTACACTATGTGAAAAATGTAGAAAATATGGGTTAGTACAAAAATGAACCAAGTATGATAGCCATGCATAAAAACCTTTGAAAACATACAAAAAGGGACATTTTAGTTGAATGCATGGACTTTGCTAGTTTAAACAATAATTTTGAAAATAGTGTGAAACACAAGTCATAAGCATAAGGGACATCATGATAAGACATAAACTATAACATGGTAGACAACAATCACAACTAGCATAAGAAATACCATTAAGGACATATACATAGTAAATACAATCTAGTTTTAGCATGACATGAGAGAAACACTTCATGAACCACCTCAAGGAAATCTTGTGCAATGCATGGATAAGATCTCATAATCCCACCCATACTAAGCAAGTCACTTTAGATCCTCATTCATGTTTACCATCTTTTAATCTCATCCTTAGCCTATTTCTTATAGACAAGTAAACATTCACTTTTAGTCAACCATATCAAGGAAAGAAACCTATAGCAACAATCCAAGTTAGCATACAACATTACAAGTAGCCTTCACGTCAAATGCAATTGCCATTTAGTCACAATAACATTCATTACATGAGTCATCACGACAAAAGAGGAACCTACCATAACTACCTTCAAAGCTTACTTGTGTAATGCATGAATAAGAGCCCATACTCCCATCCATGCTAAGCAAAGCTTCTTGAGTAGCCATAGTTCATCCTAGACTTGACCTTGTGGGAATTAGCCTTAACCTGCATAGTCCATCTGAGCTTAACATGGAATCCAGTGTCATGCCCACACTTAAAAGAGGTGTCCTACTTGCCTAAGGTAGAACTAACATGTATTAGCTTTAGGTGTATCCAATAACTAAATATCCTACGGGGGGACATAGTTATGGGATAAGGAGATAACTACTAGAGACCCGGACTCAACTGTGGTAGAAGGTCTCCATCTCATGAGATTCATACTTTGGGAATCCGGATTCAACTCAGTAGAAGGAACCCATTTGCTAAGCCAGACTCAACTGGTATAAAAGTCGTCATTGGGAAGCCGGACTCAACTAAGGTAGAAACTTCCATCTCATATTCATATCCACTCGGTCGTAGGCATAATTCCCATTTAGTTCATGTTTTATGGAAGAATACTTTGACACTCAATCCAACATGGTTCATGAGATAGCTCATAGATTCATTTTGGGTGAAAATTGCCTTTCAACCTAGAATCTTCATTTATGTCAGAAACCTTTCTCATCATGTTTATTATGAGTACATGAGAATAGCCTTTCAATTAACACAATAACAAGGCCAATATTCATGGAATAATCATGCATAAGTGTGCATGTGAGAATGACCATTCAACAACACAACAATTAGATTATAATCATGTTCATAAAGTATACACATGGATCCCACAATTAGGCATAATTCTCATGTTTTACCCCTCTTGGGTCAAGGATCACATTCATCCAATCACATAAAGGGTTACTACATTAAACATGGAAAATGATATGATTCATATAACTCAACTAGTACAACATAATCTCATGATATTCATAACAATTCACCCACATCACAAAGTCATAAATTGGAGATATGGGGGTTTCATGGGTTCTTGGGGGATTTTCAACATCAAAAGTTAATAAAGTCCTCAATTAATACATAATTAAAGTAATCAATGCATTACATTCATGATTCTATTACATTTTACTCGCATCAATCAATACCCACACTTTAAGATCCAATTTGGAAAAAATTGGGGAATTCATGGGTTCTTAAGGAATTCATCTTAAAACAGTAATTAATCATCAATTTGATCATAACATAAAGCAATTAAACCATTATAAACGTTTTTGAAGTGAATCCATGACTTGGAGTAAACCCTAGCGTTTTAGATAAAGTTACAAGTTTAAAATTGAGTTTGGAGGGACTCCATGGATGAAAAATATCCATGGATCAAGGACTACCATACCTTTGGTGAAGAAATCCAACAAATTCATATCAAAAAGCCTCCTTCTTCAAGCCCTAACTTGATCTTCTTCTCTTCTTCCTTGGAGTTCTAGAGAGAAGGTTTTGGAGGTAAAGTTGGTTATGATTTTGGGTTTGGGATTTATGAAGTATAAGTGTTAGTTAATGGCTTAAAAACCCTTATATAGGTCTATTAAAAAAATATAAAACTACCCTACTTTAAACTAACTAAAAAGGAAACTACGTAATTAATCCTTACTTTTGGCCGACTTTGGGCAATTTGCAGGACCGCATCCACGACCCCCACCTACGGGGCATATATAGACCCACGGACCATACAGGTCCTTTTTGGGTTGAGGTCTGCAGCTTCTCCATTTGGCCTTTTACCCACGAACCACTCCCACAGATCGTGGACCACCCTATGGTGAATAGGTCCCATCCATGGTTCACTATTTTGGGCAGTTTTGGGGTAGCTTGGAGGTTAGGCTTTATGGTCCTCCTCAAGGACCCTTGGTTTGTCCTTTGGGAGTCGTACCTTGACGTTTAACCCCTAAACCCCTCATCCCAAGTATGGGAAGCCATTTTTTTATTCTAACCCACACATCAAACTCTAAAACTCTCACGTAAGGCTCTAGTTTCACCTACTAGTTTTCCGGGTGTTACATCCGTTCTCAATGGTTATCACTCTTAACATTGTATTTTTAATTATGCATGAGAACCGTTGCAATTGCCACATGTCTATCATTCAGGTATTTGATCGTTGTGCCATCATTTGAATACCAAGATGACACTTCCTTTCACATAATACACCCTTTCACCTCCTTTATACTCCATATTTCTTTTCATCTCCCCTGAAAATTCAAATCCCCTTCCAAAAATTAGAAAAACTCAAAACCATCTTTTCTCCTCTCTCGCAAACACTTCAAATGTTTAAACATTTTGTTCCTACTAGAGAATTTTTTGATAAATAAATTTTTGAGTGTGAAGAGGGACCAGGTTCTGTAAGCAAAAAGAAGAAGGTGAAAAGATGATGTTAAAAAAGGAAAGGGTTGATACTCTTATAACTCAAAGTATTCTGAATAGGAGGGTGTCTCACTTTATAAAAAAATGAAAATAAAAAAAATGAAATGGTGCCTTAGTTATTGACCTATTCATCATGGAGGCCTTGAGTATGTTTGAGTTTACGTATCCTTCTATCATAATGCGAGAATACATGCACAAGATCATATTTGCTAAGGATGATAAATATGGCATGAGATATGGGCACTTTCTGACTTGGAATGTGAATGTGTTGATGGAAAGACAAAGAACAAGAGTAATGTGTCTAAGTTGTTGGTGGAACATGAGAAACTCAAGCTTGCTTTGGAAGCTATGACAATTGTTGTTGCTAACAGGGATATTTAAATAGTATGTTTGAATGCTCAGCTTCTGAAAATCACAATCAGAGGGACCAGGTTTGAGTTCTAACTGGAAGCCCCGAAGATTTACCTTGAAGCCCAGGCAGAGAAGAATGTTGAACTTCAAGAGAGGCTTCTAAAAAATAATGCTGAGGAAAATTGAAACGACCCCAAAAATGCCCGAAAATGTGCTTCAGAAACACCTATAATTGTAATTTCCATATATCTCAAAATCCGTGCATGATTTTGGAAATTCGACTTCATATTCTTATTCAGGGGGTCAAATTGAGTGGGAAATAAGTCTAACCCGAATTTTAGAGCAACCGTATCAAAATTCGAAAATCGCAAAAAATGCGATTTGGAGGGTCAACTTTAAAGGTGCATATCTCTTAGAACACAAGGAACTGGAAGGGCCAAAACCTATTAAATTAAAGCTCTTTGAGTTAGCTTTACAACGCAGTTCATTTCACCTCATTCCGATTTAGGATGAGGGAGTTATGACCATTTTTGTAAAACCTGTCTGTGCAGATTTGTAATTTCCAGTGAACTTTTTATTTTTAGCGGGTTGGGGACGTTTTTTTATAAATGTCCCATACTTAGTAATTTTTTTAATTTCAAAAACACTCTCTAAGCCCTCTCCAAAATTCCACCAAGATCTTCAACCAAATTCAAATATCTCAAACTCTAATTCTGGATTCAAGACTCAATCTCAAGCTTCAATTCTCCATTCCAATCTTCATCAAGAATTCTCCAAAGTTGAGGTATGTGGGTTTGATTGTGGAAACCTTCCTTTCCATAAGTCCAACCATTTATCCTCTATTACTACTTCAAGTTTAT
>JAJOOR010016462.1:0-13245 GCA_036250505.1 Solanum acaule
GCTCTGAGCTCTGTTTGGACTAATTTCAACCTCGTTATCTCTTTAATTATCTATATTATCATCACTGGTGTGTATAAAAAGACTTGGGAGAATTTATCTACAGAGTGTTTCAAAGGATGGAAAAAACTTCTGAATTTGGCGATTCCTAGTTGTATTTCGGTTTGCCTGGAATGGTGGTGGTATGAAATCATGATTTTGCTCTGCGGATTTTTAATAAATCCGAGAGCTACAGTTGCATCAATGGGAATTTTAATTCAAACGACTTCGTTGATTTATATATTTCCATCATCTCTTAGTTTCAGTGTATCAACAAGAGTGGGCAATGAGTTAGGTGCTAGACAACCAAACAAAGCGAAAATTGCAGCAATTGTAGGCCTTGCTGGCAGCTTCATATTGGGGTTTTCTGCTCTGTTTTTTGCGGTTACAGTAAGGAAAATTTGGGCAAAAATGTTTACTAATGACCAAGACATTCTGACATTGACGTCTCTAGTTTTGCCGATAATTGGGCTTTGCGAAATTGGAAACTGCCCGCAAACGACTGGGTGTGGGGTGTTGAGAGGAACTGCGAGGCCGAAAGTCGGTGCGAATATTAATTTGGGTTGTTTTTATCTAGTGGGAATGCCTGTGGCTGTTGGACTAAGTTTTTATGCGGGATTTGATTTTCAAGGTCTATGGTTGGGATTATTGGCTGCGCAAGCGTCGTGTATGGTGACAATGTTGCTGGTTTTGCTTCGTACAGATTGGGATTTAGAAGCAGAGAGAGCTAAAGATCTCACAGGAACTCTTCTCAATGGTTTTGATGAAAATGAAAATATAGAGGCCTGTAAACAACTCGTAACAGAAAACAAGGATAATTCTCTCTGTTAATACACTAGTTTTCTGTTTTTTATTTTTGTTATATATAATATAATTTATGTTACGATAATTTTCTGCTTATTTTAGATGTATGTATAGTTTAAGGCAGAAACATGAGGCCAACCATTTTGCTACTTATAGTGAAATTCTATTACGCATATGTATATTTTATATTATATGTAACAAAAGATTTCACTCGGTCAAATCGAACATAAGAAAAGACGTTCTTCTTCATATATATATATTAATTTTGTTAATTTGACTTAATATTAAATTTAAGAAAGTAAATATAATAAAAACTTTTGAATTTTTTGTGTTAAACTATATATATATATATATCATGGAAAAATCACTATTGTCCCATTTTGTCACACATTTACTACAGTTAAAGTCGTTTGGTGTGAGGGATAAGAATATATAATCTTGAGATAAAAGTTTGGTGTCTTGTTTGGGATAACTTATCCCACCATTTATACCATAGTGATGAGATAAGTTATCCCATATACAAGGTGGGATAAATTATCCCAAGATAACTAACCCCGGAATAATTAATTCTGGGAAAATTAGTTCCCAACCAAACGACCCCAATGTGTATTCTGCATGGACTCCCAATTCTGCACATATGAAAGTTTTTCACGTGGTCAAAATAACATCATACCAGGCATTTTACAAGCATGTTTATCAAATTTATTTTTAATAATAAATGCATTACATGATTAGCAACAATAAATATGGATATTAACAAAGGATGTTAAAGTCTTTATCGACATTATTTAGTTAATTGTCGTTGAGTCAAATATTGCTATAGATTTTAAGGACATTTACAAAAAGTTTTAATTGACTAAAAAAAAACATAACAGTAAGTTAGTGCCATTTATTAATGCCGCTAAAAATCATTTCTAGTAACATAGTGATGCTGAGACTGAAAAAGAACTAGTGAAAATTGAAACACGCTTATTATATATGCAAAATGTTAAACAATAAATCACAAGTCTCAATGATATATAAGATGTTAACCTATAAATTACAAGCCTTGATGATATATAAAATGTTAACCTATAAATTACAAGCCTCAATGATATTAGAAGCGTGTATGAAATAGTACTTCTACTAAGACCAAGTAAAAATAAACGTGTTCGCAGCCACCGATCACACTTCTATTTGGTACCTACTTACTGCCGGCTCAACAGTGTAATAAAAGAAAATACATGTGTCTTAGCTCCAATATTTGAGGGCCTCATTCTTTAATAATAATAGATTATAATTTATTTAAAAAATAAAAATATTGAATACTATTTGTAGAAAAAAAGTACTCAATTTTTTTCATATAAAATGAAAAAAAATATTCGAAGAAGTGTGACTTAATTAGAGTACTATATCTCATGAAAGATAACATAGATCGGTTATATTATCAATTGATTAAAATATTAGAAGAAATAAATTTTTTATATATATATATATATATATATATAAAAGTTATTAACTACTTTTTAAAATTTAAGGCCCCATTTGATTTTGATTTTAGGTCACTAATGTGCTTGAGCCAGTCTGTACATGTCTTTTAAATTTTGAAATTTTGAGGTACCAAAGGGCTTCAACGGGCTAACTAATTAACTATATCTATAGATCACACCAAATTGTTAAATCTGATAGTCAATCACTTTTTGATCAATGATATATTTCCCGGCCACTAAATCTAGGGAAAATTCGCAAATCATAATAAGAAGACAATTTCTTCCTTTTCATTTTACTATTTAATTAGATAAGAGGAGAGACTAGTTAAATTAAAGTTGAAGGAATGGATGATACGGAATTGTGTAAGGTAAGGAAGGAGCAAGAGAGTAAGGGACACATGGGAGATGCATTAGGTGAGTGGTCTCTCCAATTGCAAATATTGCAAACAGGTTTCATCACCATATATTGCCTAGCGTCAAATCTTATTTTCACTCACTTCCAAAGAGATTTCTTGCTTCTTTCAAACGGTAATCTGTTCTAATTTATGTGATGTACTTTAAGAAAGAAAGACTTTTAAAATATTTCTGGTTTAAAATAAGTCATAGATAGTAAATATTTGTGCGACTATAAATCACTTCATTAAGGTAAAATGATCATTTAAAAATAAAATTGTTACTGAATATAGAAATATGTCATTCTACTTGAGACTGATTAAAAAGAAAAATGAATCGTACAAATTGAGACAAAGGGAGTAATAATTGTGTACACTTGGCTCAATTAATTTTAATTTGTAGTCCTTTATCTTCGCAACGTTTACACGGTTAGAAAACAAGACAATGTTTCATGTAACAATTTTTAAAAGAATTTGTATTATCTCAAATCACTATGTTCCTTATGTTGTATTAAGGTTTTTGGATGAAATGATAAAATAAATATTCACGTTCACCTATCATATTTTAACATTATATGATCATATAGTATCCCAAATTTGAATTACAATACTATCCATGCATTCAAATTCATTTATTATTTATAATGACATTGTAGAGTCACATACCCTTTCCCCTCTCCGCCAGACCAAGTAAGAGAGAAAGGGGATCATTCTGTCTTCTTTTCTAGTAGTTTATTGCTTCTAAAAAGAAGCGAAAAGTAGTAGTAACAAAGTAATTAGTCTAAAAGCACTGCACAAAATATTGACTAGAACCAATCTTTTCTATAGACCCTTAGCTAGGCTTCCTACTTATGTTAGCTAATTAACTTTCGATTATTACAGTCAAATTTTTCTATAACAATCATCTCTTATAGAAATTAAAAATATCCAGACAAACGACGTTGTTAATAATTTACCTCTTAAGCCCTTCATATTATAGACTTAAAAAGTCAAATACCTCCCCTTGCCATCCCCAAAGGTGTACGTCTCATGGCATCAAGAAAAAGGTGAATCATTCATCATTTATTAATTGCCTCCTTGTCTCAAATAATTTGGGAAGACAAGCTTTCATATATAGTACCTCTAAATTAAAGCACATTATCCATTACGTTATGACTATTTTAGTTTTCTAACAAATAAATGAATGAGATAGGTATCTTATTAGATCTCTTCTAAGAACTAGAATTAATTAAAAAAAAAAAACTCAAGATTCATAATTAATCAATTTTAAAGTACATTAAGAGTGTATAGATAATACATTTTTCCTAGAGATGCTTAGCCTTAAGCATATCCCAAAAGGTAAGATCCCTTTAAGGTTCCAAAGAATCAAGAGAAAAAATAGGGGATATTCAGATTTCAGGATCACAAATAACACATAAAAAGCCGGACATTAAGGTTATCCTACGTTATTCAATTAGTTTATCTTAATGGTCATTTGACTAAAATGTCTATACAAGAATATGAGATTCTCTTGCTGGATATCGTTTCACACCCTGGCTTTGAGATATATTCTACTATAGTTTGAAATGTCTTTGTATTTTATCGGAGAAACTGCCTAATTACATAAATATTTCTATCATATTTACTCATTTTTTCTATAATTTGAAATAACTATATTTTATATCACTTATTAATAATTTCATACCAGATTTCAAGTCAGATACGCCTAGATTTTTTTTCCCCTATCAGTACACTAAAAGGGGTTTGTCAATGTATTCCAGATACATGTGAATCACACCAAATATGATTTGATTTGCATTTATCTGGATTCCAGATTACATAGGAGAGTGTTGAGCGAGATGGGAGGGGCGAGTGAGATTTATTTATGTATCTCAGATACATGAAATCCACTTGGATACAGTGTATCTAGAATAAATTACACCTAATTTTGACCTCATGTATTTCGAGATACATGTATCTGGATGTATCTAAACCTATCTAGACACACTAAAATCTAGTAAGACTCGTAATATTGCAAATTAGCGTATATCTAAGTAATTAGCTCCTAAACTAGTGAGATCTTTATAAGTTTCCCTTATTTGAGTAACTAAGGAATTTTACACAAATCTCATGGTATTAAGAGCTAATTACATCTTATCCCTACTCTTTTCCAAATTACAAAAAGCTCTTAAATTTGGTGGAATTCGGGTACATCCCAAAACGTCTCGATACATCACGTCCCGCTTTCGGATACATCGTTCAACGTATCGATACATCACCTCCATGTATCGACACATCACGTCTCGATTTCAAATACATCACTCAATGTCCTGATACATCATGTATGTCCCGATACATCCCGTAAAACGTCCTGATACATCATATATGTCCCAATACATCGCGTAAAGTGATGTATCCGACCGATACATTGCGTGAAGTGATATATCCAAAAATTAAAGAGAGTAAAAAAATTTGTAATTTTTTTGAATAGTAAATTTTTTTAAAGAATACCATAAAATAAGTTATGTTATTAGGTAATTTTTCCAAAATTTAAATACAACCTGTCAAATTCCAAAGCCCACATAATTTATCTGGGTTGGATCGACCCATATAGAGAACTTCATTAGCAACTTGACATCTAAAATTCGTGCAGAACAATGAGAAAGCCTTTTACTTTATTAGAAAATGCAAATTGATAAATAAATTGCAGCAGGTTTTCGACATGTCTATGTACGTACACTTTTTAACATATTAAAAAAAATGCTTACCTAAGTGATGACGTTTAGAATATATGGGGGCCGCCATCACTGTATTTATTTGGTTAGATGAGTTTTGTAATGACATGTTTTTTTACTTATTTTTTCAGTTTGAACCTGTTTTGTAGCTTGGTTATGTTGTTCGTGAGTTGCGAGAATGGTTGACATAATTTTCGAAATGATTGGCTGTTTTTAAGAGCAACAATTTTAATTTTGAAAGTTAAAAAGTTTGACCAAAGAAGTTTTGAGATTGACATTAAGACTATTTACTATACTGTTTGATTACTTTCGCATTTATATATATATATATTTGTTTAGTGAAAGATTGACTTACCTATCAGAGACTAAGGTAAGTGTCATCATCACCCCTGAAATTTGGATCTTCACCGAAAGAACACAAGAAATTAGTGACAGACAACATTTCATAGCTAAATATAAAAAAATTTCATGATAATTAATTTTATTTAGCTACGAATTAACAATGAATTATAATATATTTAGCAACATATTAGCTAGGAATAACCAATAAAATTTTATAGTTGATTCAATATTTCTAATATTCTGACACTCATTATAGTTGTTAGACGTTAGTGAATAACTTATTAATCTCGATGCTCAATAATTCCCAACATGTTATTTTACCTAATCTTCTGTTACATTTATTTATTATTATTAGAAAACTTAGAAGTAAGCTAATAATAAATATAACAAGTGCTGAATTATCAACAAGAGAAATAATGCGGCTTCACGAAGACGTCAAGTTTATTAATATTAGTGATGATGACTACATCCAATATTGACAACTCTGAAAGTGAAATAATATAACAAGTCAAAGTTAGAAATTAGAAAATAAAAAGAAATTATTATCTCATGACAGCACGTTCAAGATCAGGCTTGAATTGATATAAATAAATATATGTTATGATATGATTTTAATTTATTACCAAATCTAATTAATCATGTGTGTACGTATACGTCCCTTGGCTCTTCAAGGTTTTTGCGACCCTTTGATTAGCTTTAAATTAAAGAGAGTGTCCTAAATCTTCATTCTTTAATGAAATTCTAATGTATGCTGATTATGAGTTTTGATCTACCTATGGGGCAACGTTGACAAACAATATAACATGAATCAGAATCATTGAAATTGGATTAGAAAATAATACGACTTTTTTTTTTATATTTGTCTTGTTGGCCAAACTTAATTATTGATGTTAGTTCATATATATATAATTGATAGTCTAGTTATGTATAATACATATATTTATACTTAAATATATACAAGATTTATAAATGCACTAGTTATTTTGCAAATTAGATCACTTAAAGAGAATTGGATAAGAAATCTTAATAGTTCAATTTGTTAGCTATTTGAATTTTTATGTTATTGATGAGAATGATATTCTCCACCTTGTAATCTTCTCCTCCATTTTTCCTCTCCGCCCCATTCTTTTTCTTCTTCTTATTTTTAAAAAAGAAAGATATTTGGACTATGATTATTTCAAAATAAAAATAGGTATATTAACCGACAACAGAAAGTGGCCGGTGTACGTGACATAATCAAAGTGTTTTATTTTGTTAGGTTATTGTTGCTACTGACATGTGGATAGAGGCTTATGATGATGATGATGTGCATGCATAGGTTTGTGTTTTGATACACACTCTGCTAAATCTCAGTGAAAAGGTAGACAAGTCGGTACATTATTTTGGAAAATGGGCTAACATAATTTCATTTTATCCTTCTTTATATAAATGTCAATGTTTGTTTGAGCCGAGGGGCTATTGAAAATATCTTCTTTGTCTGATAAGGTAAAAGAAAGGCTTATGTACACATTATTTTTTTCATATTTTATTGATGAAATAACACTGAGTATATTATCATCAAATAAATAACATGTTATTCAAACTCTGACATACGTTAAATCTATACATCGCACGATATGTTTTCGAGCCCATTTGGATTGGCTTAAAGAAGTAGTTTTTAATTAAATTAAAAATAAAAAGTCAAACTAAAATAACTTTTAAATCAAAAAATAAAAAGTAGGAGAAGACCTACTTTTGGTTTTTGACTTATTTTAAGTCATTTTTTACCTTGTCAAACACTTCCCAGCTTATTTCAAATCATTTTTGACTGATTTTCTATATTTGTCAAACACTTCTAAATGTTAAAAACGGACTTAAAAGTAGGTTTGACCAACTTTTAAGCCACCCCTTTTAGCGCCAAGGGCAATCAAATAGTACCATCTTTAATTTGTTAGCTTTGTGACGCCTCTTCCTTCCTATAAATGGAGTACACAAAATTTAAGACAAATAATTATGATAATAATTTGACTTGTAAGTGGGATTATGGTGATTGTAAGGCACTTTGTTTCCCTATTCATATTGATATTAGGAACAGTGTTCTTATTCTTTTTTTTGAATTTTTCACCCAATATTCGATATCTGTTTTCGAGATCCGATTAATTTGTATTTGCTTGGAAATTTTTTATTTGAGGGGTAAAATGCTCCCGATCAAAAAAGACTTCATATTCAGAACACGAATAGTAGTATATTCCACTACATACATATATACAATATAAGTACGGGATTGGGCTGAAATTCGAAGACACGGAGTCCCATCCTTTCTCACCGTAACTCAGATGTGAGAATTATGTTTAGTTAAATTGCTGTGAGGATAAATGATACAGGAAAAACAAACAAACTACTACTCCTTTTTGTTAAAAATTACTAATTGTTAGTTAGTGAAGATACTAAAAGTGCACCAATTAAATAAATAAAGACTATTAGTGCTTCATATTAAAAAAAAAACGATAGAATTTGTATTTAAGCTCAAAGATGTGGCATGATTTGTGGCCTTTTCTCTAACAGTACTGTTGAGGTTTATATATGACCTCAAACACTATACATAGAGTTTTAAAAGATATAATATGAAAAAATTCTTTAATTTGTGAAGCGGTGGCATGACACCCCTTAAATCTTAATTACAAAAAGTGTAAAAGGTGTCATGGTCATTATTTTTCACCATATTTCATTTCAACTCCCCTATGAAAAATAAAACGAAAAATGATGATTGATGTATCATATATGTACGCGGCGCCAATTTTGTCATCTACACACACATATAAATTAAAAACAAACAATCAGCACATCAACTAAATATATATTATTACTACACTACTGTTCTCTCTCTAGTCTAACTAAAAATGTAAATGTATTTGATATTAAATCATAGATACAAAAAAATAGAATGAAAGAAGAGACTTATCTGGGAGGTAGTTTTTCTTCACTTAATAAGTTGCACAAAACATTTGCATTGCTAATGAAGAACATCCATGATTAATTTTGAGAGTAATGTAACATTATAAATTGTGAAATGATTGATCTAAAAGGGCAGCCAGCCCTATTTGAAATATATCAACTTAACACTTGCAATTGCAAGTGGTTTAGCAACACAACTTGTTGATTGCTAAGGGCACAGTGTATGTCCTAGACATGAAAATTCAACTCATAGGTATGTTTTAGTTTCATTTTTTGGTTTTAACGAAAAGACACAATTTAAATAGTAAGTACTATTTTAATTAAGGAAACAAGAGGTCACAAATTAGTTAAGTGTCCTTTCCCTAGACCATTTTCTTTTCTTGCCCTTTTTTCTTTTTGTCTCTTTTATAAAGTCAAAGGCGTTTACCTATAGCATTTTATTTAGCATCAATTATCAATGATGAATTTACGTAATAATTGTGTTTAATGATGCTTAAAAATTTAGTATCTTTAAGTTAAAGCAATCAAAATATTAAAATATGTTGTCAAGAGACGATAGCTCCATCTGTTAAAAAAGAACGTGAGGGTTGTCTTATTATAATAAAGAGGGTGATCTTTTTTTCTGATGTGCGCTAAATTATTGTTAGAACTGTCATAAAAGGTCGGTCCAGCCCCACCAGGCCCAAGCCTCGCGGCCCAAGGAATTTGAAGGGCTAGGGCGAGACAACCCTTCATTTGGAAGAACCTGAAAATGCTCGACCCAACCCAACCCTAGAAGGGTCGAGGGCTGGGGCAGCTAGCCCTTCTTTTTTCATTTTTTTTCTTTTCAAACTTTTAATTCTGTAACATTAAGAAAATAAGAAGATTTTCAAATCAAATATGGTAAACAATGGTTTTGTTTCTATGACAGTAGCAAAAGATCTAGTGTAATTAACATGTATCCCGCATACCAGATACACGAGCGAAATAAGAAAGTGACAAACAAAATGGGAGGGAGGCGAGGGCGTGAGATTTGTTTGTGTATCCTAGATACATGCGAATCTACTTGGATAGAGTGTATCTAGAATAGATTAACCTAATTTTGAGTTCATATATTCCGAGATACATGTATTTGAACGTACCAAAATCTGGTAAGAATCAAAATATTATAACATTGCGTGTATTTAACTAATTAGATTATATACTAGTGAGATTATTGTAAATTTAGCCTTAAATAAAAAGTTTTGGCCCATGTGCTGACCCCGACCCCGACCCGACCCCAATCAAGCCTCAAGGGCTAAGGACTTATATGGGTCGGGCTTATAAGCCCTAGTTTTAAATGGGCTTAAAAAATCATATCCCAACCCTACCCTAATAACGGGTTGGGTTGGGATGGCCCCATGGGCTAAGCCCATTTTGACTGCTTTAATTATTATTTTAATTCTTAGAAATGATTCACAATTAAGCCACGTGGCAATATTCACAAAAAAAAAGACAATAATCTAATGAATAGGATTCCATATTCATAAAAAATCAAGTTTATGTCTTAAGCCCATTTGCCAAATAATAAAGAAATCGCAATTTGCAAGATTTCGATTTGATTGGATTGTGAAGAGTAATGATTACTTCTCAACGGTTTAGAAAGCCACATGAACATATTGACTTCAATTATGGATCATCTTTAAAAGAAGAAAAATAATATTATTCATTTATTTGAAGTGGATTTTGCAGTAGCAAGTTGTAACACAATAAGGGCCAATTGTATTCATTGATCACTTCTTAGCTGGAGGATAACCAACAAACGATTGGATATGCAGATTAATTACTTGTTTAATTATAAGTTCGTTAATAGTTGACTTTTGCAATTTTATCACTTGTGTTTTATGAATGTGATTTGTGAGCGACTCTGTACCCAAGGGGCTCGAATCCGAGACCTCTTGATTAAGGATGAAGAAGGACTTACCACTCCACCACAACCCTTGTTGATAATAAGATGAATATATTGCTATAGTCACGTTCAAAATTCATCCTAATGAAAAAAGATTTATTTTTCAAATGTGTAAGTGATTTTATTAATACAAAAGTCTAAGTTGAGTGATTTTACTAATACAAAATAAAGTTTAATGACTTTATTAGATAAATTTCCAAAGTTGAGCGTTACTCTAAAAAAGATAAGTGATTGTGTGCAAATATAATTCGAATTTCAAATCAGGGTCGATCCCATAAAAAACTAAAGTCTAGGTATCACGAAGAAAATAAGTTCAAACAAATTTTCAGTTATAAAGAATAAGATTTTTATTTTAAACTACTTAACTTAACTAGAAAATACTAAAGTGATAAATTCATAAACTAAGAGATAAGGGTAATAACCTAGGATTGTGAAGAGTGAATTCTCAATTTGTTTACTGTAATCTTGCCGAATTATTCTCTACATATCATGAATTATTCTCTACATATCATGAATTTTCTACTTACCGCAATTATCTGTCTATCAATATAATAACAATAATTTTAAAGTATTATTCTCTCGATCTCACTCTAGCTAGTAATTTAAACAACTCACAAGATCACACTAAGCTTCATCATATCTATTATCTAATATCACACTTTTAAATTCAAGTGATTTTGTAGCACCCCGTATTTGAGGCAAAGGTTTGAATCGTTTGACGTATGGAATTGGACCCGAATCCAGAGAATATATGGTTGTTTCCAAGTATAAAGTCAAGGTTTGAGTGTGTGGCCAAGGGGTGTTGGATGTGAATTAAGGTCTAAAGGGAACTCTAGCACAAAATCGAGTTGAAAGTTTCTCCACATATTAAATTTTCAAAGAAGCCCGTGCAAGTTGTAACTTCAAACAAGAATATCTTCAAGTATATATTGTTCTTTGTGATGAATTACCTATCATAATAAAGATCTTTAAATCTAAATTTTCGTGAATGAAATTGTTTGTTAATCCAAGCTCGACGCAAGAATTATGTGCATTTTAAGAAAGCTAGTGTTGTTAGTGGACTCCCTGTATGGCCACACATACGAGCGGTAGTTCCATTGCAACGACAGGTCATTTCCAAAATGTAGAGAGAGGGGTGACGCAGAGATGAGGGTTGATCCTTTTTAAAAATATATGCAATTTGGGCTAAAATTGGTCAAAATAAGGAAGGTGGACCAAATATGGTAGTCTAGATGTCCAATGGGCATTGTTGCATAATTATCTCTATAACTTCAAGGAGCAACTAGATAGTTATTCAGATAATAATCAAAAGGGAAACTTTCAAAAATAATTATAGTTTGGGATTAATTAAAGATCGAAAAAGGGTCAAGAATACCTCTGATCTATTGGAAAAGGTTCAAAAATACCATCCATCCACCTTTTGGTCTAAAAACACCCTCAACCCAAATTGAATTGAATTTTTTTTACTTGTTAGCTAATTCTTTTATTTGTTTTTTTAATGATAATATTTTATTTATTCAAATTCGTAATATTAGTTCATCCCAAAATGTTTAAATTATTTAAGTCCAACTATATTTAAAATAAAATATTAAATTTGTTATGTTGTCAATATTTTTAGTAACGGGGAATAAAGGAAAAAGACAAAATTTGACTAATTATATACGTAGCTAATATTTAGGATTTTAGATATGATTAGTAACCGTAAATAAGAAACAAAAAAGAAGTTTTTCTTTTTCAAAAATTTTGTGATGGGTATCCTTATTTTGGATCACTGATTGTAAATAGGGAAAATGAGTTTTTTTTTTATATCATCATCATCATCATCATTATTGTTGTTGTTGTTGTTATTTTGGGTCAGTGACAACGGTAAATAAGACATAAAAAAGGGGGTCTTTTTTGTCGTTTTTTTACTCTCTTTACTAAAATATTTGATAACGTAAGAATTTTTTAATTTTAAATATAATTAGACTTAATAAGTTTTTAATATTTTGAGATGAGCTAATATTAAGAATTTGAATAAATAAAAATTTTTGTTTCAAAACAACTAATTAGTAAAAGAATTTAATTCAATTGAATTTGGGTTGAAAGTATTTTTAGACCAAAAGGTGGAAGGAGGAGTATTTTTTAACCAAAAACACCAAAGGAGGGTATTTTTAGACCAAAAGGTGGATGGGGGGTATTTTTGAACCTTTTCCAATAGGTCAGGGGTATTCTTGACCCTTTTCCGATTAAAAATCTATAGCTATAGTTTGCTTAATTACGAATTATAGCTATATGTTAGGGGAAAGAGAGAGGCGAGCAAAATCGAGAGAGGGAGGAGAGAGGCGAGCGAGATCTGGGTGAGAGAGGAGAGAGGCGAGCGAGATCTGGGTGAGAGAGGAGAGAGGCGAGCGAGATCTGGGTGAGAGAGGAGAGAGGTTGAATGAGATCTAGGTGAGAGAGGTTGAATACCTATTGTATTCGTTGTATAAGGTTGTATCACAAATGTAACGACCCTAAAAACGAACTAGTGAAACTAGAGCCTCACATGTGAGTTTGGAGTTGAGAACTTGATGAAATGATGAGAAATGACCGTGACGTCCGGAAACTAGTCATTTGAACTAGTGAGTTGTAAGGGTCAACTTTAA
>JAJOOR010016463.1:0-25624 GCA_036250505.1 Solanum acaule
GTTTATATCTCCTTGCCTTAACTAAGTGATATAGATTCTTACTAATTGTATATTTGGTAAGTATTGGCTGATTTGGTAAATGAGGCCTTTTATATTCTGGTTTTCTTATTTGGAAAATAATAACCCATTAATTGATCCCCCTCTCCGTAATTATGATTTGAACTAATTCTTACTACTCTATTTTTAGAAATTCCTACTGATTTGGTGAATGATTTGGCTGGTTTCAGTTTTGCTCCATTTTTGGTAAAAAAATAAATAAATTAATAATTTTGATTTGGCTCTCCTTTGAAATAAGGAAAAATACTAATTGATTCCCTTTAATTCTTTTCCTTATTTGCTTGTCCTTTAGAGACTATAAAAAGGACCCCTCCCCTTCATTAGTCTCACGATCTATACACGGACATACCTTACTCTTGAACACTTTAAAAATATTACTCTCTATTCTTAAAGAATTAAGATTCCGGTGAATTTTCTAAGTGCTTTTTTTACTCGGTTTTGCTGTGTTCGGGTCTAGTATCGAATCAATTTGGATCGTCATTGCTGATAAATAATTCTGCATAACTGGTTAGTTCCGTTTACTAGTTTGAATTTGCATTGTTCGTATTATGTGTTGTTTGAAATAATAAAGGAATAAATAAATAACTTGGAATATTGTCATAATATGTTTTATATTATTTTGTCATCTTAGATACCATGCTTATAGCGTCTAAATAAATTTCGATATGTTTTGGGCTTAGAAGTCATGCATATAGGTTTAAACTTGTTACATACTAGATAAATATCATGTCTATTAATAATTCGTTTAAATGAATTAGATATCATGCCTATAGGTTTGATCATATTTTCAGCATATTCACACTTAGAAATCATGCCTATAGGACATAATTAATAAGTTGAGATGTCAATCAATATATTAATAAATAAAAAGAGAAATTCTGTTTTAAGATTATAATCTGCTTCCTAGATTAAATCTGGCTCAAATCAATTAGGTTCTACTTCGTTTTGCTACTGAAAATACTAATAAGTCACGCTGACCTGCTACATGCTTTGTAAATAAATATGTACTTCTTGCATTTTGTGATCTATTTGCTAATCACCTAAAATTAACTAATAATTATACTATGCACGTCTTTAAAATTTGCTACTTTAAATTTGTTGACCTAATTAAATCATGTCTGGGTTAATTATTTTCTGCATTTTAACTCCTACTTGAATTAAATTCCGCATTAATACTATAATACCATGTGCTACTGTTTTTCTGTATTTGACCACTGTCCTGCCACTTTTAAAATAACAACAACAACAATAATAATAATAATAACAATAATAATCTTTTGCATATTCTAATCTGTCCAGTTTAAATCTGCATGAAATAATTAATAATTTCTGCATCGTAATTCTGCCTTTAAGTGATTAATTCCTGTACTTGTCGAATTGACTGCCACTTAAAACAAAATTTCACACAATAGTCTAATTTGCTACCGCATAAATAAGCTATTTTCTGCATAATCTACTATTTTAAATTTGTTGTCCTAATTAATTCTGCCCGAAATATTTTAGTTTCTGCATTATGAATAATTGTTTTGCCACTTTTAATTAACTAATAAATAATTCATGCATGCTTTATTAATAAAATAAACAAATTTTGCATTGTGTCATAACTATCTGCCCTTTTATAAGTTAATTGTTATATTGTTGTATTGCTTGCTACCTGTTTATATGTACACACACTTGGCATGTGACCTTTTCATCTTACTTGTGTTTGCTAGCATGTTAATTAAAATCTAGAGGCCAATATGAGACTTATGTGCTAAATGCTCGTCCAACGTGTTTGACTTGGTGTCTAGGTGGGCCTATTAGGAGTTTATTTTGGTCTAAACCCTTCCTAATAGTAGTCCAATGCCTCTTGAACTTTAAGCAGGGACGCTAGGCACCTTTAGAGACGAAAAGCATGCGGTGGTGGGGTAGGGTAGTTTAGGCCCTACTGAGATGATGTCATAGACTCGGTCTTAATGACAAACTTTGGTTTTGTCTGTCCCTATGAGAAGCCGACCGAAATAAAGAAAAGTCGAGTGTTGATCCGTAAAGTCCTTCAGAGTCTCCCTCTCCTTCTTTTTCCTTTATACGTGTATTATTATTATAATTTGTTGGGGTAGCCTAAGTAAAATAATTAAAATCATCTTCTATATCTGTTTGTGAAGTTTCTATCTCCTCGCTTATCTCTTTATTAATTGTTAAGCATTTGTTCGTTATTCATTATATCACTTAGATTTGCATGCTTAATTAATTAATTAAAATAACTAAATAGCTTCAATTGTTTAATGATAGTTATCACCTAGCTTTGCATGCTTAATTAACTAAATAACCAATGAATGAAGTGACCTTATTTGCTACTTGTAACCCCCACATAAATTGCATGAGATACGGCTAGGACTCACATTTGTGGACCTCGAGGGATGCCTAACACCTTCCCCTCGAGGTAATTTGAACCCTTACCCTAATCTCTGGTTCGTTGACCCTAGTTAGACTAGTTTAGGTTAGATAGGTGCCCTAACGCGCCTTAATTCGTTAGGTGGCGACTCTTCAATCCTCCAAAGCCCAAAAGAGTTGTTAGGTCGTGCACCAAAAGGAAAGTCCGTATTGAGAAAAACGGGGCACGACAGAATCCATGGGTTCTTGGGAGGATTTCACCATAAATCAACCGTAATTCATCAATTCAATCATAACCCAACCTATTTGAACCATTGAAAACTTTTTTAAAGAGAACCCATGCTATTCGAATAAAACCCTACTTTTTGGGGAAATTATAAGATTTGAAATCAAGTTTTGAAGGGCTCCATGGGTGAAATCTACCATGGATGAAAACCACCATACCTTGATGAATAATCTTCAAAAAGTTTGATGAAAAACCCTTGATTTCTTCAAGCCCAAGCTTCAATTTTACTCTTCTTCTTCTTGGGTTTTTAGAGAGAGAAATATTGTGAGGAAGATGAACTTTTGATTTTGATTTGGGTCTTTGTGAAAATGATTAGTTTTGGGTGTTTATTGATTTAAAATACCTTATATAGTTATTTAAAAATAATATAAAATATATCCATTTTAATTGGACTAAAAAATAAAAATTACAAAATTGCCCCTCATCCAAGTAGACTGCCCACACGCCTAAGGCAAAGTCCACGAGGGGCTTCACAGGCAGTAGACTGCTCCACGTGCCGTGGTCCCTCACTTGATCTTGTGCCTTTGGCTTGTGGAGCTAAGGCATGGTCCACGAGGGCTCTTCACGGGCAGTTGGCTTGTCCACGTGTCGTGTTCCCTAATGTGAACTATGTCGCTTGCCCAAACGGCTAAGGCAAGCTTCACGAGGGGTCTTCACGGGCAGTGGGATCCTCTACGTTCCATGAACCCACATGTGGACTTGACCTTTCGCCTAAACGGCTAAGGCATTGTTCTATGAGGGCTGTCCAAGGGCGATGATGGCTTTCATGCCTCGTGAACCTTCACGTGGACTTGCCCCCTTTCCTACACGTCTAAGGCATTAGTCCACAAGGCTTTCAACAGGCAGTGAAGGCTTTCACGCTCTATGAAGCCTCACGTGAACAATGCCTTTCACCAGCCATGAACCCTCCCTTGAACAGTATACTTAGCCAAATTTTTGGGGGCTAATTTAGGGTCCTCCTCAAGGACCCTTGGTTGGTCCTTGGGGAGGGGGGGTCGTATCTCGACGTTTAGCCCCTAAAATCTTAATTCTAAGTATGGGGAGCTATTTTACAACTCTAAACCACACATCAATTTTTTAAAACTCTTACGTAAGGCTCTAGTTTTACCTACTAATTTTTTTTGGGTGTTACATTATCTCCCCCTTGGGAACATTCGTCCTCGAATGACGATCTAGACACCTTACAATATTAAAGACTAAAGATTAACAACCCAACATGCATGAGATATCAAAATAATACACCACTTAAAGGAGGAAACTTCAACTCTCTCTCAACATAATCAATGCAATAAAAAGGAAGTAGGAACTACATCTATCAACCCAATATGCATGAAATTCAACAATTCTCATGTTCATAGGAGGTTCTACCTTCTCCAACAAAAGCATGCTCATCACAACATTATGGAGCCAATATGCCATCTCATAAAACATAATATAGCATGTTCAATAATTCATTTCATGAAGTCAAATATGCAACATCATATTCAAATGCACAACAACATGCAGAACACAATTCATGAAAACAACTCATTCATCAGTAAACATGAATTTTTCTCAAGAACATACATAATCATAAGTAAATCATGGAAAACACATATATCACACATGACTCCCAAAACTAGGTACTCAAGAGGAACTACTTACCTCAATCTTGAATAGGAGTAGAAGGAAAAAAATGAGGATAGCGGGACTTCATATCGGCCTCGGCCTCCCATGTAGCACCCTCAACTAAATAGTTCCTCCATAAAACTTTTACGGAAGCTACTTCTTTATTTCTCAACCTTTTAACTTGTCGGTCTAAAATCTCTACCGGAATCTCTTCATAAGAAAGACTCTCATCAACTCCCAAACCTTCTAAAGGAATGATGGCTACCGGATCTCCAATGCACTTCTTAAGCATGGAAACATGAAACACCGGGTGAACCGGAGCCAACTCATTCGGTAAGTCTAACTCATATGCAACTTTCCCAACACGTTTCAAGATTTATTATGGGCCTACATACCGGGGACTAAGTTTCCCTTTCTTGGCAAACCTCATCACACCCTTCATAGGTGATTTTTTCAAATAGACCCAATCATTAACTTCAAATTCTAGATACCTTCTTCTAACATCGGCATAAGACTTTTGCCGACTTTGGGCCGTCTTCAACCTCTCTTTAATGAGTCAAACTTTTTTAATGGCCTCATAAACTAACTCGGGACCAATTAGAGCAATTTCACCTACTTCAAACCAACCAACTAGAGACCTATATCTCCTACCATACAAGGCTTCAAAAGGAGCCATGGCAATACTTGAGTGGTAACTATTGTTGTAGGCAAACTCTATTAACGGTAGATGGTCATCCCAATTACCCTTGAAGTCTATAACACATTCCCTCAACATATCTTCTAAGGTTTGGATGGTACGTTCCGCTTGACCATCGGTTTTGGGATGAAAAGTCGTGCTAAGCTTAACCTTAGTACCAAGCCCTTTTTGGAATGCCTTCCAAAAGTGTGAAGTAAATTGGGTACCCCTATCCGAAATAATAGATAAAGGAACTCCATGCAACTTCACTATCTCCTTGATGTACAACTTGGCATAGTCTTCCACCGAAAATGAAACTTTGACGGGAATAAAGTGGGCTGATTTTGTCAATCTATCCACGATGACCCAAATAGAATCATGTTTCCTTCGAGTACGAGGCAAACCCACAAAAAAATCCATATTCACATCCTCTCATTTCCAAGTGGGGATATCTATATCTTGGGAAAAACCTCCGGGTCTTTGGTGCTCGGCTTTAACTTGTTGACAATTCGGACACTTGGCCACAAAACCCGCTATATTTTTCTTCATACCATTCCACCATTAGACTTCCTATGGATCGCGGTACATCTTGGTGGCTCCCAGATGAATATAATACATAGAATCATGAGCCTCTTCTAGAATTTGCTCTTTCAAACCATCAACATCCGAAACACATAACCGACCTTGGTACCTAAGCACCCTATCTCCCCCTTGGGAGAAAGCCTCAACGGACTTTTTGAGTACCGATTCCTTCAACTCAACTAAAATCGAATCAAGGTCTTGCTTGGACTTAACATCCACTACAAAGGATGATTCGGAACCATTGTGGACCGTGACACCACCCTTGGTGGAATCCACTAGTTGGACACCTAACCAGGCAAACCTATGTACATCATGAACTAACTCCTTCTTCTCATCCTCTACATGGGCCACACTACCTATTGACAATCGACTTAGGGCATCCACAACTACATTGGCTTTGCCGGGGTGGTAAAGGACACTCATGTCATAATCCTTCAAAAGTTCTAACCACCTTCTTTGTCAGAGATTCAAGTCTTTTTGGCTAAACACATATTGAAGACTCTTGTGATCAGTGAACACATCAACATGCACTCTATAAAGATAGTGCCTCCATATTTTTGACGTTCAGCGACGTTAGTAGAGATCGACAAACGAGACTGATATAAAAGGCCAAGAGTCTTTTTATATTCAAAAACCAATATCTTTAAAATCTGAGATCTTTTTTTATTCCCTTTTCATGTATTTTGCATTGTGAGCCTTGTTTAAGCATATTGAAGGTGCTAGGAGTGAATTTGCTTGGAGTTTATGTCAACCCAACCCCAATACCTCATTTTCTTCATTATTATCGATTTTAAGGTTGGTGTTTTAACTTCCTGTTAATGATTTTGTGTTTTGAATGCATATAGGGTGTGGGCTTCAGCCCTTTAATTGTGTTTAAGTGCTTTATTTTTATGGGTAGCATCATATTGTTGGAATTTAACTTTGCCCTTCTGATCTTAATTGTGAAAACCTATAAAATTGATTAATTGTGTTTGTGTTGGTTGAACTGCTAATCTAAGTTTATAATTTTGTTCGGTCTGTACCTAATTTAATGTGAGAGAAGTTTGAGAAGCTCAGTGGTGACTACTTTCTTAAGGGAAAATTGTCAATTAGTGCAATGCTTAGTGATAAGTGGGGGAAATCTGAGGACCTATAGGTAGAAAATCATCTAGGTGGATTGTAATGTTGGGGGAAACTAGTATTTGTTGTGCATGTTGGTTTGGCTGTGAAAATTTAGCACTGGGCTAAAACTTCCTGTTTGGTGAGCTTGTCTTAGTTCACCAAGGAAGTTAGGTGAATCGCAGAGTAAGACCCAGCTCGACTTCTTGAGCATGCACATGGCCTTGGGTACTGTTCCATTCAATGGGCTTGTCTTAGTCCGCCGAACCCACTTAGTGAATCATCAAGTGGGAGAGAATATCACCCTTGATGCTTGTTACTTTCCCTTTTGTATTGACAGTTTCGGCACACTTGTCTTAGCTTGCCAAAACTAACTCGGCTATTCACCGAGTTGGCATTGACTCTGCTTTGTGTGCCCGAGCCCTGAATATATTGACACTGTTTAATTCAGCGAGCTCGCCAATCCTGTTTGGTGCATCGTCTTCCCGTTAGGCGAGCCTCAGACATGTTTGTGAAGCTTGTTTCAATTCGCGTACGATTTCAACTAAACTTCACAAACACATTGTTTGAATTTATGCTTTATAGGTAATGGCTAGAACAAAATACAAGCAAGTAGTGTCTTTCGTCACAGATTCAGATAGAGAACCCTCTCCTCCTCCTCCTCCTCCTCCACTGAAAAAACATCAGGGAATAACAATAAATATGCCTTTGGAGGCTTCCCAACATCGACAAACTACCACCCCACAACCATCCTCCCAAGATAGGGGACAACCTAGCGTGGTGATGAAGAGGACATAAATTAGATCCAAGATGGTGTAACCCTTGTCTACACAGGCATCAACTTCCAGAGTCTTTCAGGTTATATCTCTAAGAGCCTTGAATAGGCTCAAAACTGAAGGAGAATGAACTATTCTTGAGGAGAGAAGACTCTTCATTGATAGAGTAATGAGAGACTACGCATCCATCTGGGATACCATTCAATTCCATCAGTTCGAAGGCTTTACCAGGGCAAGGAACCCTTATATCCCCTCTTGGGTGAGGGAGTTTTATGGGGCTTACGCTCAGGCCCTCCAAAAGAAGCGAAAGGGCACAGTCTGGAAACCACTTGAAAAAGTGTAACTACAGGGAATGAAAGCCCGATGTGATGCATGAGCCATCAACACCACATTAGACATGCCAACTTTTGAATCTTATTTATATTCACTCCGAATGTGACATGATTTGGATTATATGAAAGGTTGGCTATCACCCTTGATCTCTGATTCTTCTCCTTCTTAGATGGCTGATGATGCAAGGATTAAGAATAATGATTTAAATGTTGTGTTTGGATAATGGTTTGGCTTCATCATCAGTAACCTGATGCCATCCCAAAATTAGTCTGTTATTTGCCGTGACAAGGAAATATTGGTTGGCACCATCATTGATCATGAGCACATACATCTTGGCACTATTATAGCAGACGAGATGCTAATGAGGGCAAGATAGGAGAACACATCACTTCCTTTTCCAGTTTTGATCACACAATTATGTGAGAGGGCAGGAATCCCTTTTTGGCCTGACACAGATATGAGAGTCACACTAGGATCATCCAGAGGATCGAGGTAGAGTGTATGAGAGATGATGCATCTTGAGGAAATCACCACCCCAAGACTCCACCCTAGTGGTTGACCAAGCTACCTGGCAATTGAAACTAGAACACCTGCTCCTTCTGTGGAATAGACAGGTATTTCCAAGCCTTCCTTTATTGCTGGCTCTTCTGATGATTCTTCTGTACAGCCTACTGCTACTGCCACTGCCACTGTGAGGCATCTCCCTCCTTATGTTTCTCGTCCCCCTTGAACCAGTATTTGATATACTAGATGAGTAGCCTTGTTCAGTTCGCTAATGTGAAAGCCTGGGTTGATAAGGACTTGCCCCAGCTCATTGACCAGGCCATTCAGAAGTCCGTGGCACCTATGATTAAGAGAGTGAACAAGTGCGAAGGGATGTTGGAGAGCCATAATTTGAGGCTTGATGAGTTGACTGTGAGGGTTGAGGCTCTAGAAGAGATTGGGGGTAGATCTAGTGTTGTTGATACCCTGAAGGAGAATGTGGCTACTTTGAGAGTGGAGGTGGTCCAAATACAGTATATGGACATCTCCACACTTTGGGGAGAGGTTCCCCTTCCTGAGGTGACCAAGATGCCTAGTGTTGTGCCTCTCGCTACTGTGCTTAGAGCTGCTGTAGGTGTTGATGCATAGGATGAGGATGATAGGGATGACAAAGAGTTGGCCGAGGAGACTGACAAGGAGTTGGCCGAGGAGGCTGACAAGGAGAAGCTGAGAAATGAGGAGCACATGATTGCTGAGACACCGATCGAGTTGCAGGAGACGATGAGGTCATTATTCAAGATGCACTGCAGAGATCTCGCTCATGTCGGGTCTAGTGGAGTCACTCCAGACTCTACCACACTTCCGGTTGCTGAGACGGGCATTGATTCCCCAGTTGTACCTCCCATGCTACCTCCTGTGATCCTATTGGCGAGCATCGATGCCCTCTTGAGGCGTCTCCACACAAGACTCCAGATGAGAGTGCTCCATAGGCATAGCTTGTTAGAGGGACCCTTTCTCCCATCCTCTCAGTATTTTATTTATTTTGCATTGAGGACAATACATTCTAGTTTTATAGGGTAAGGGCCTTTGTGCTAATATTCCCCTTTTTGCTTGTATTTTGTTATTTTGTATTTTGAACAATTGTAGTTGTTGATTGTTTTTATATTAGAGTTCTCTTTTGAGTAATTGTTTGTATTTTTCGTTCTATCTCATACTCTCTTAATGTTGCAACTCCTGTGAGTTCAAATCATGAAATTCTTGAAGTTTTCATTGATAACAATTTGAGAATAATTTTTGATCAATATCATTGTCTTGAATAGTACTCATGATGAACATAATGTGTAGTGTTGGTGTTGCGAGAATGAAATAAATGTGGTAACACCTTTAAGTGATCTCTTTGAATCTTTTGTTGACTAGCTACATCTTGATGTGAGCCTTGCAATGAACTTCACATGTACGCTTTTAATCTTTTTTGCGATGTCCTAAATGAGTGTATTTCAAAGTGCAATGTGTGGTAAGGTTTTACTTGAAAGTATGCATGTGGAGTCCTATAATTTGCCTTGTTAGTCCAATTGTGTGAATCTTGCTGAATGTGGGACATGATCTTTAGCGAAAATTCAACGAGGGAACAAAATTTTCCATAAAGCTTTTTGTGACTACCTTGTAAGGGTGTGAATCCATGTTGGCACCAATTGAGCCTTACTTATTTGTTAACAACCAAAAGAAGCCTCTTGAGTCAAATTATCCCTAACTTCTCACAAAAAACTAGTTTTGAGGCATTGCGATGTTTGAATAGCCAACTTATGCCAAAAGCCTAAGTTGGGGTTGTTGAAAGGAATGATGAATGAAATTCGAGTGAAGGGCAAAAGGAAGAAGAAATGAGACTCAAATATGAAAGGTTTACAAAAAGAAGGAACCCCTCCTTATAAAATAAATAAAAAATTTGGGTGTTTTATCATCATTGTGATGGAAATCGATTGGAAAATGAAAATGAAAAAGAGGAGTGAGTGAAGTAAAGAGGGATTCAAAAAAATATGAGTGGGAAACCAAGATTTGAGTTCTCAAATGAAAAAGAAGAAAAAGAACTTGAGAAGAGGTGATAATGATTGCAACAATGCTTTAAAAAGGGTATAAGCCACCTGTAACACCTCAGATTTGAAAAAGGGCTAAAAAGGGCAAACAAGAAAGTCCACAAATCCAAAATGGACCATGGACCCTTCACGGCACCCTAGAGAGGGTGACATATAGGGGTCCATGGCCTGTTAAGGGCATTGTGAGACCATCCAGGACTGCCCTTGGCAGGAGTCACCTAGACGGCCCGTGGTGACTTGGACGGCCCATCTAGGGGTCCGTACAAGTCACACAAAAAGTGGGGTTGCACCAAAGGGTACTGTGAAGAACCACAAACGTCTAGATGGTCCGTGGTGCTTTAGACGACCCGTGAAGCCCCTTGTGGGAAGCACTTCGTTAGTAATAAGTCAAGGTTATTTTGGTATTTTCCCAATTATTTTAACTCAGTACTATGTCGTTTAACCTTCTACCTTAGGCCCTATATAAATATTTTTACCCCCAAAATCACCCAACTAAATTCACTCTCTTAAATTCCCAAAAGTTGATAAAGTTCATCCTTTCAAATATTTTTCTCTCTAAGGAAGAAGAAGAAGTCTAGGGTTTCAATATCAAGTCTACAATCCACCATAGCTTTGAAGCTTTGAACTCCAAGGTTTGATAGTCTTCACCTATATAGCTCTTACCTCCATAGGGTTCCTAAAATCCCCATTTTTTGTAAAGATAGATTCCCCAATCAAATTAGGGCTTTTATTCAATTGCCATGAGTTGCTTTCAATGTTGATCCAATTGATTATTTTATGTCTTCTTATGTATGAATTGAATTAATTGCATTCTTTAATTTGAATCCCCCATGATCCCATGCATAACCCATGTTTTATAAACTATGATGATACAATGTGGGTGTTGTACTATGAAAGATGAATTTATGAAGATATGCATGTTCTTTGTGAAATTGATGAAAATGATTTAAGTTGACTTGAGAGCAAAGAATCAATGTTGTTGTTGTGAAAGTATTTCTCACATACTACTCAATAGATGAATGTGAAAGGATTTTCTCACATAAAGGATTCTTAGAGTTGAAAGGTTTTCTCAACTAAACTTTGAATCAAAATTTAGGAGCTATTCTAATGAAACCTAGCTTGGATTGGCTCTAATGTGCCTTCCATAGAAGATAAGGCAAGCGATGATTACCCATTTCTCTTAATGATAAGGCAAGTAAAGACTAATGACTATTCCATGTGATTTATGCTTAGCACCAAGAAGATGTTGAGATGGAATCTCTCCCATAGCATGAGGCTGGGTTTCTGGTAGCAATCTTTTTATCCCATAACTATGTTCCACCATGGGATGATTTTCTTAGATAGACATTATCTAGTGGATCCACTTCAGCTAGAAGTTTATGGTTCTTACCTTGGCAAGTAAGGACATCTCTTTTCGGTGTCGGATAGATGTCGGATTCCTTGTTATAGCTCTCATGATCTATATGCCGGTTAATGGCTACTTCCTACAATAATGAACTATGGTTACTTCTAGAAGTATCTCACATGTGTTAGAAAGATTATTTTTACTTGCATTAACCATGATCACGATTATTCTTGTAACCTCTTATATTATGTTTTAACTGGGTCTTTGCATGTCATGAAAAGTCCTTTTAGCATGATTTTATAACTCTTATGCATTACTATCATACTTAGTACATTTTTTGTACTAGCACATACTCTTTCCTACATTATTTTAGTAATGTAGGGTTTGATGCTCCTATTCCACATCCTCGTGGCTAATGATTAGCTTAGCAGCTTTGAAGATTGATTGTTTGTCATGTTCTGATGACCAAACTCTTTATTGCTTATCGTCTTTACTTTCAGATTTATATGTGATGTTTAAGTTACTTCCCAATTACTCTTTGTTGTAATAGATGGCTTTGATACTATGTTAGACTTTCGCTACGTTTCGTTAAAATCTTTGATATAAAATAGTTTTTTGAACTCTTTCAATTCTATTGTCTTGTATGATGTATGTTAAGTGTTTTATATAGGGCCTCTCAAGGTCCTATATGCCATGTCACGTCTAGGGTGTACTTTGGGTCGTGAAAACTTGGTATTCACAGCACAAGGTTTAAAAAGGTCCTAGGATGTCTCATAAGCCACGTCGAGTAGAGCCTTGTTCATGAGTGTGAATCGTGCCATATTTATGAATAAGAAGCTATAAGATGATTAGGAAACATAACTTCTTTCATTACTCTAAGTTGTGTGATAGTGTCTGACTCTATATGTCCTTTCTCCTAATACCTACCAGACACTTTTCAGGATATTGCCCCTCGAAGAGCATACGTTAGGAGGAATGCGAATGAGAATGTGGAACAAGAAGCTCCTCCTCATGCTCCTCAAATTCTGGTCGACCCTTTGGCCTAGCAAGTAACTAATGTGGAGTTTAGAGCTACTTTTCAAGTATTGGCCCAAGCCATCACGACTCAAACTAATAGGGAGATTGTGGTCCCCCATTAACCCAAATGCGAGTACAACAACAACTAGAGTGAGGGACTTCACCAGAATGAATCCTCTAGAGTTTCATGGTTCAAAGGTTGAGAAAGATCCACAAGAGTTCACTAATGAAGTGTATAAAGTGTTGATGATCATGGGAGTGACTACGGTGGAAAAGGCAGAATTTGCTGCTTATCAACTTAAGGGTGTTGCTCAAGTTTGGTTCAACCAATGGAAAGAAGAGAGGGCGGTTGATGCGGGTCCTTTTAATTGGGAAAAGTTTAAGGTTGCTTTCCTTGATAGGTTCTTTCCCCTTGAGATGAGGGAGACAAAAATACTTGAATTCATAAACCTTCATCAAGGAAACATGAGTGTGAAAGAATATGATTAGAGGTTAACACAATTGTCTAGATATGCTCCTACTATGATTGCTGACCCTAGGGCAAGGATGAGTAAGATCGTTTTGGGAGTGTACGAGATGGTAGTCAAAAATGTTGTACCGCCATGCTCATCAATGATATGGAAATTTCTCATCTAGTGGTTCATGCTCAACAAATAGAAGAAGAGAAACTTACGAAAAGATCTAGGGAGACAAAGAAGGCAAGGACCGGTGATGGTGACTTTTCACGTTCAAGGTCTGCTGGTCATAGTCATTCTAAGTTTTGACAATGGTTTTCCGGTCAATGTTCCTCAAATTCTCGTCCTAGATTCAACAAAGATAGTGTATCTAACCCTAAACCTCAAGGAGAAAATGGTGGTGGATTTTCATTGTCTACTTGTGCTAAATGTGGAAAGAAGCATGAGGGTAAATGCTTAGCTGATACATATGGTTTCTTTGGTTGTGGTAAGAGTTGCCATAAGATAAGGGATTTTCCATCACTTATGGCTAAGGGAAGAGAAGGTAGGCAAGCTCTGCCTAGTTGTTCGGGTTCAAGTTCTCCAAAACAAAACAAATTCTATGCACTCTAGACTCATCATGAGCAAGAGGGTTCTCCCGATGTGGTCACCAGTATGTTTAAAGTCTTTCATCTTGATGTTTATGTTTTATTGATCCCGGTGCTACCTTGTCTTTTTTGATGCCATATGTGGTTATGAAGTTTGATATTCTTCCGGATGTGTTATTAGACCCTTTTTTTTGTCTCTTCTCCTATTGGTAAATCTATTGTGGCTAAGAGAGTCTATAGAAATTGTTCCGTCTCCTTATCCAATAGAGTCACTCATGTTGATCTTATTGAGATTGATATGATAGAATTCGATGTTAGTCTTGGTATGGATTGGTTGCATTCTTGTTATTCTTCTATTGATTGTAGAACTCGAGTGATAAATTTTCAGTTTCCAAATGAGCGTATCGTAGAGTGGGAAGGGTGAATTTCTATGCCAAAAGGTCGGTTTTTTTTTAAAGCTAGAGAGATGATTTCTAAGGGTTGCATATACCATCTAGTTAGGGTGAGGGATATGGATTCCAAAACCCATACTCTTGAGTCGGTCCCCGTTGTAAATGAGTTTCTGGAAGTGTTCCATAATTATCTACTCGGTGTTCCTCTTGAAGGGGAAATATACTTCGGTCCCAGTTATGCAACCTATCTCTATAAATCCTTACCGAATGGCTCCGAAAGAATTTAAGGAATTAAAGGAGCAATTAAAAGATTTGTTGGATAAGGGTTTCATCCGACCGAGTATCTCTTCATGTGGTGCTCCAGTTCTATTTTTTCAAAAGAAAGATGGTTCGCTTTGTATGTGCATCGATTACCGTCAGTTGAACAAGGTTACAATTAAGAACAAATATCATCTTCCAAGGATAGATGATTTCTTTGATTAACTAGAAGGAGCAAGTTACTTCTCTAAGATTGACCTCTGGTCAAGTTATCACCAATTGAGGGTGAGGAAGAATGACATTCCGAAAATGGCTTTTAAGACTCGATATGGCCATTATGAGTTTTTGGTAATGTCCTTTTGGCTTGACTAATGCTCCAGCCGCATTTATGGATGTGATGAATAGGGTATTTAGACAATACCTCGACATATTTGTGATTGTGTTCATTGATGATATATTGATCTATTTAAGGAGTGAAGACGTGCACACCGATCATTTGAGGATTGTGTTGCAAGTTGCAAGTCCTCAAGGACCAACAACTCTTTGCAAAGTTTAGTAAGTGCGAGTTTTGGTTAAGTTCCATGGCTATTCTTGGTCATATTATTTCCGAAAAGGGAATTGAGGCATATCCTAAAAAGACGAATGCGGTCAAGAGTTGGCCTAGACCTTTACCCCCCTAAGAAGACATATCCATATGTATTTAGTTCTTCATGGTTTACTCTTTTGGTGTCAAGTGACTTAGATTCGGTAATTAAGTTGGGGTGTCTCAACTGATTGGATTCAGTTTACGCTTCACAAAATTAAGTTAGGGTTTTGAGAGAAGAGAAAAGAAGAGGAGAAAAGAGGAGAAGAAGCTTAGAATCATCGAGTTCTTGAAGAATTGCTCGAGGATGTCGCCAAAGGTTGATGCCTACGAGGTATGTGAGATCACATAGCATTGGGTTAGTTCACCCACGCGCCAATCATGATTTTATTCAGCGAAATTATGTTCTTGAAATAATAGAAATTGAGTTCTTGATGAATTTGTTTGAAGTTTCTATTGGGTTCTTGATTGTTGAAGTTGTTGAGAAGTTCTTGATGTAAATTTATAAAATTAGATGTCGTTTTGAGTAGATTCTTGCATATTTTGGTTATCTATTCGAATCTAAGTGTTTGGGGAAAGAACCAATTGAATCTAAAGGGTTTAAAGATAAAAAACGAGCAAGAAAAATTGGAGAATTCTGGAGAAAAGGGGTAGGGAGCCGCGCCAACCAGAGCGCCCCACAAAGTGTTCTATAGTTGGGGCGCTGCGCCAGCCAGTGCGCCCCAACTTCAGTTCTGTAGTTTTGCCTCTGGCGCCCCACGCCACTCAGAGCGCCAATGACGTCAGGTCTTCTACCCTTTCCCACTTCTTTCCATATGAATTTTCTTGAAACGTACCTATGTTTTCTAGTTGATTTCTACACTCTAAGGTACGTCTAAACAACATGAAAGTTAAGAGTCAAGTCGAGAGAAGTTCATAGAGTTTTCAAAAAGTCTTTTACAAATGTTTTAACTTTGTTTTAAGACTTGAGTTTTGAGTTGAGTAAAGAGTAAAGATTGAAGTTTATTTCTTCAAAAGAGTATATCGGGACTATGTATTCCCAAAGAGTAAATGTTTTCACATTTGAGCAAGAAAGGAAACTTTGATTTCCAAAAGAGCCTTTAAACTAGTTTTCAGTAAAGAGTAAATGCTTTCATAATTAAGCAAGAGAGGAAACTTTGATTTCCAAGAGAGACTTTGAGCTAAGTTTTGAGAAATTATCTCAAACCACAAAATGAAGTTATGTTTTTAAACATAAGAGCTAGTATTATATTTTGGGAGTAGTAATGAGCACCGATATGGGGGAGAGTTTAAACAACTCCCAGCCCCCATAAACCATGTAGCCATCATGGGTAGAAAATGGTCATACTTTTTAGATGATTCCTTAGTGATTTTTAGCATAGACTAGTGGATCCACTTAGTAGTCAGGTTCTATACCCTTGGCAAGGTATAGGACGTCCCTGACAACGTGAGGTAAAATGTTTCACAATAGCTCTTAAGTGATGATTGTCAATTAGAGAAACTCCCACATAAGTATTTTGTATTCTTATATACACAAAATTAAATTGTATTTTATACACATTCCAAAGTTTATATTGTATATTTGCATACATGCAGAGTTACTATTGTATTTCTAAATACACAGAGCTCTTATCCATGTGTTAAAAGATTTTCTTTATATTGCATTCATATTTTTTCTTTATATTGAAATGAGTTACATTGAGTTGAGTTGAGCCCAGGTATGTTCTTTCAGTTCCTTTCAAGCTGTAACCAGGATTAACATCCAGTGCATCGTTGATCCAGTTGAGCTTCAGAGTTGTTGGTGAGCCTCCTTGCTTCCGAATGACCCCTTTTTCCATGACTTTATCATTTTAGTTCATTAGGATGTTGTGGGTCTTGTCCCGATGTCCATCTCAGTTGTTAGAGGTTTCATAGATAGTTAGTTAATGTTAGTTCTTGAGTCTTTCCATTTCAGTTATGTTTGAGACTTGAGTTGCCACTTTGGCCAGTGAATGTTTATTTATAATACATTCTCAGTTATTTTTTAGCTTTCAGTTTACTTTTAAAGTACAATTATCATGAGTTAAGTTTTCCGTTGAGTAGTAAGCCAGGCCAAGGGTTCGCTTGGGGCCAACAATGGTTCTCGAGTGCCAGTCCCGCCCATGGTGTAGTCTCAGGGCCTGACAAACTTAGTATCAGAGCAGAGAGTTCAAGAGTCCTAGAGAGTCTATGAAGCCATGTATGTAGAGTCCTAGTTATCTGGGTGAAGCGCGCCAGATCTATAATTAGGAGGTTGCTACACTTAGGAACTATCTCACTTCCTTCATACTCATTTCGTGCGATAGAGTGCATCTCTATAAAAGTTTCGTTCTAACTTGTGCTTGCATGTGTCTTTCAGATCATGCCTCCACGAATAGGTGTCAGAGGTCGTCCGACTAGAAGGAATGTTGAACCACAGGAACAAGGGGTACCTAATGCATCAGAAGTGCAACCTCAAGGAGAGGTCACCAATGTTGAGTTCCGTGAGGATATCCGAATGTTTAGCCAAGTTGTGACCAACTAAACTGGGCAACAAAGAGAAAATCGATAGGAACTGGCTAATACTTCAAGGATCTGTGAGTTCTTAAGGATGAATCCACCAAGCTTCACAGGTTCAAGTGTTACTGAGGATCCAAAAAACTTTGTTGAGGAACTTTAGAAGGTTTTTGAGATCATGCATATTGGTGACGCTGAGAGGGTAGAACTAGATGCATACCAAATGAAGGGTGTCACTAGAATTTGGTTTGATCAACGGAAGAAGAATCGAGTTGAGGGTGCACCACTTGTGAGTTTGGCTTGTTTTGAGGAGTCCTTCTTGGGGCATTTCTTTCCCCGAGAACTGAGAGAAGCAAATGTATGAGAGTTCCTCAGTTTTAAGCAGGATTCTTTGAGCGTTCATGAGTACAGTCTGAAGTTCACACAACTTTCCCAGTATGCTCCGGAGATGGTTGCTGACATGAGGAGCAGGATGAGTTTATTCGTTGCTGGGTTGTCTCGCCTGTCAAGCAAGGAAGGCAAGGCATCAATGCTGATAGGGGATATGGACATAGCAAGGCTAATGATCCATGTGCAACAAGTTGAGGAGGACAAGCTGAGGGATAGAGAAAAGTTTAAAAATAAGAGGGCAAAGACACTAGGGAATTAGTTCGGGCAGCAAAAGAGTAATGCGAATCGGTCTTTCTTCCAACAGAAACAAAAGGGACCTACTCCATCATCTGCTAGTGCGCCTGCACCAAGAATAAATGTGAGTACAATAGTTAGAATTCACAGAATTTCAAAGCTAGACCTACCCATTCTCAAGGTAGTATGGTACAATATAGTAGTAAGCCTCCTTCATGTACTAAGTGTGGTAGGAGCCACTTAGGGTTGTGTCGTGATGGCTCCACTGGTTGTTTCAAGTGTGGCCAGAATGGTCATTTTATGAGAAAGTGTCCAAAGAACATGCAGGGAAATGGTAATGGGGGTAATAGAGCCCAGTCTTCTTCAGTTGCTCCACCAAACAAAGTTGTATCTAGATGAGCTACTTCAGGGGTAGGCAGAGGAGGAAACCTTCTTTATGCTATCACTAGTCACCAATAGCAAGAGGATTCGCCAGATGTTGTCACTGGTATGATCTAACTCTTTAACTTTGTTGTTTATGCTTTGCTAGATCCAGGAGCGAGTTTAGCCTTTGTAACTCCTTATGTTGCGATGAATTTTGATGTTCTTCCTGAGAAACTTATTGATCCCTTTAGTGTTTCTACACCTGTTGGTGAATCTATTCTAGCAGAGAGAGTCTATCGTGATTGTACCATTTCCGTCAATCACAAGAGCACCATGGCTGATTTAGTTGAGTTAGACATGGTAGATTTTGATGTCATTCTAGGTATGGACTGGCTTCATGCCTATTATGCTTCAGTAGATTGTAGAACTCGAGTTGTTAAGTTCCAGTTTCCTAATGAGCCAGTTATAGAGTGGAAGAGTAGTTCAGCAGTGCCTAAGGGTCATTTTATTTCGTACCTTAAGGTGAGGAAGATAGTTTCCAAGGGGTGTGTCTATCACTTAGTCCGAATTAATGACTCTAGTGTTGAGATACCTCCTATTTAGTTAGTTCCAGTAGTAAAAGATTTCCAGATGATCTTCCCGGAGTCCCTCATGAGAGAGAAATAGACTTCAGTATAGATATTCTCCCTGATACTCGTCCTATATCTATTCTGCCATATAGGATGGCACCAACAGAGTTGAAAGATTTAAAAGAGCAGTTGAAAGATCTCCTAGAGAAAGGATTCATTATACCAAGTGTCTCACCTTGGGGAGCTCCGGTCTTATTTGTGAGGAAGAAGGATGGTTCTCTTAGAATGTGTATAGTTTACCGTCAATTGAACAAAGTTACTATCAAGAATAAGTATCCTCTTCCGAGAATTGATGATCTCTTCGATCAACTTTAGGGTGCCACTTGTTTCTCTAAGATAGACCTCAGATCTGGCAACCATCAGTTAAGAGTCAAGTCAAGAGAAGTTCATAGAGTTTTCTAAAAGTATTTTATAAATGTTTTAACTTTGTTTTAAGACTTGAGTTTTGAGTTGAAAAAAGAGTAAAGATTGAAGTTCATTTCTTCAAAAGAGTATATCGGGACTATGAATTCCCAAAGAGTAAATATTTTCACATTTAAGCAAGAAAGGAAACTTTGATTTCCAAAAGAGCCTTTGAGCTAGTTTTCAGTAAAGAGTAAATGCTTTCATAATTAAGCAAGAGAGGAAACTTTGATTTCCAAGAGAGCTTTTGAGCTAAGTTTTGAGAAATTTTCTCAAACCACAGAAAGAAGTTATGTTTTTAAACATAAGAGCTAGTATTATATTTTGGCAGTAGTATTGAGCACAGATATGGGGGAGAGTTCAGACAACTCCCAGCCCCCATAAACCATGTAGCCATCATGGGTAGAAAAGGGTCATACTTTTTAGATGATTACTTAGTGCTTTTTAGCATAGACTAGTGGATCCACTTAGTAGTTAGGTTCTATACCCTCGGCAAGGTATATGACGGCCCTGGCAGCGTGATGCAAAACATTGTATCATCACAATAGATCTTAAGTGATGGTTGTCGGTTAGAGAAACTCCCACAGAAGTATTTTGTATTCCTATATACACAGAAGTAAATTGTATTTTTATATACATTCCAGAGTTTATATTGTATCTTTGCATACATACAGAGTTACTATTGTATTTCTAAATACACAGAGTTGTTTTCCATGTGTTAAAAGTTTTTCTTTATATTGCATTCATATTTTTGCTTTATATTGAAGTTGAGTTGAGCCCAGGTATGATCTTGCAGTTCCTTTCAAGCTTATGTCTTGTTTAGTATTTCCCTTCATGCTCTTACATTCAATGTACTGATGCCAGTTGGCCTGCATCTTTTTATGATGCAGATTCAGGTAACCAGGATCAGCATCCAGTGCATCGTTGATCCAGTTGAGCTTCAGAGTTGTTGGTGAGCCTCATTGCTTCCTGAGGATCCCCTTTTTCATTACTTTATCATTTTAGTTCATTAAAATGTCGTGGGTCTTGTCTCGACGTCCATCTCAGTTGTTAGAGGCTTCATAGAGAGTTAGTTGATGTTAGTTCTTGAGTCTTTCCATTTCAGTTATGTTTGAGACTTGAGTTGCCACTTTGGCTAGTGAATGTTTATTTATAATACATTATCAGTTATTTTTGAGCTTTCAGTTTACTTTTTAAGTACATTTATTATGAGTTAAGTCTTCTGCTGAGTAGTAAGTCAGGCCAAGGGTTTGCTTGGGGCCAGCAATGGTTCTCGAGTGCCAGTCCTGCCCAGAGTGTAGGCTCGGAGCGTGAAAATTGTAGTAGAAAAAATAGAAGAACTAGAAGCAATAGGAGTAGTAGAAACTGAAGGCATAGGGGAAGAGAATGGTATACCTACTTGCCACAAAGAAGGAGCAGGTGCGCTATCCTCAAGTTCTAGACTAGTGGGATCTACTACGGGCTTAGTGTCTGGTGGTGGCATCTTTCTCTGAGCTGCATCATCCCATAATAACTCAACCCATATCGGCCTAATAACACTAGATGAGGTTAGGGTTATCCTCACATATATGGTCGCCTTGAAGGGAATTCCTGCCCTCTCGCACAACTGCATAACAAGAACTGGAAATCGGAGATAGGTTTGCTCTTGCCTAGCCCTCATCAATATCTCATTTGCAATAATCGATCCTATATGAATGTGTTCCTTATCAATGACCGCGCCCACTAGAACTACCTTGGCATGGCGAATGATAGACTCATTTTTGCGAAGGCATAATGAGACAAAATTACAAAATTATTCTTTAAAAGAATTCATCTATTAGTGCATTTTGTACCACTACATATAGCAGTGTTTGTACACCTTCAAGTCCCACTTCTAATAAAGAGTAAAATAATTTATTATTATTATTATTATTATTATTAGTAGTAGTAGTAGTAGTATTATTATTATTATAATAATCAATTGTTAATTTAAGATTAAAGTTTTTTTATGTCAATTAAAAATCTTATATATCACTTGAATACTTAACAAATTATTTCTAAATTAAAGTTTTTTGTACTTTAATCCAAATGATGTGTAAGTTCATAATGCCTAACTTAAATAAAGATCTCCTCCCATAAGAAGATATCCCCTATTAAGAAGCTAATTTTAATTTTTGTATGTGATTTTGGATTGATTCAACTGTAAATACAGAATCTAAAATATTACCACTTATATCCTTTTTCCGTGATAAAATTTCACTTATCCTAAAATAAGATTTTTCATAGATTCAGCAACCAAGTTATTACATAAGCAAAAATAATAAAAATAAAATTATTACATAAGCAAAATTTAAAGAACCCAATAACCCATATTCAAAACTTAACTGCCAAATTCATAAAAAGTACTGTATGTCATCACTTTAAAGCACTAAAAATAGTATTTCTCTTTGCATGCTTGATATAAATCACTATAAATCACATCATCCGATTATCTTGAAAAATTCTCTAATCTCTTTGTAAATTAAACGAAAGATACTTTTCACTTCACCTCTTCTCAACCCTCTAATCCTCAACGATGTCGTTTGCACTATCCTTTTATAATTCATTGCCTCCCTTTCCATGACCTGATATGAAAAATGAAGTTGTGAGGTAGAAAATAATTTTGATGTGAGAGATATTTGTAGTTGAATTGAACCTTTCATGAGTGAAATAAGGAGTTATTGTTTTAAAAGAAAAATGACAAATTGAATACATGAGTACTATAAAATTAACATACAATTTATCAAAAAAAGTTATATGAGAATAATAGAGCTATTTTTTCATTGTCACACAACCTACAAATATCATGCAACAATAAGAAATCGGCGATCATCAAAACATTCCAAAAGCAAAAAAATAATGTTGTTAGTTTCAAAACTAATGATATAATATATAATTTTCTTAAGAATTGTCTATAAAAGTAAAATTTGATTATTTGTTTTTTTTGAAGTTGAAATCTATGAAAAAACGAAAATGGAAAAAATAAAAAATATACAACAGAACCTACAATACAATGTACCATAATTATCAAATTATTTTTCTTATTACATCTCCACTATTAGTATTATGGAAAATGGTTAGTACTACGCAAATTTTACCCTTTCCCTTTGTACTATTATATACTTTGTCAATATGAATTTTATTAGGTTGTCACTATGCATAGTATTTTAGTTTATAAATATTTTTAATTATAACTCACACAATAATATATAGATTTTATTTAAATAGTATTTGATTTAATATTATTCGAGCGCATACAGAGTAAAAGTCTAAGTGAGATCGTACCCAATGTGTGTCAATCTCCATTTAATCATTAGTCATTTTGAAGCAAGTTTTTCAGTTACTTTAAACCTGTGAAATTGAAATTTGAAGCAAGAAGATCATAAAAGAACAATTAAGGAAAGTATGTAATGATAGTTTTGTGTTGATATAATGAATTTAGTTATCCTATCAACATAGAATTTCCAGTATAATTAAATTTGAAATGAAAGAAAATAGTTTATGAAAATTGATTGTAAATAAATAAACCATCATAGAATTAAAGAGAAGACATCAACAATAACATGCATATCAAATGGCATAGCCAAAATAAGAAAGCCATGCCAAGGGACTCCTCCTCCGTTTTCTTCATTATCCAATTGCTATAACTCCTCATTTGATGTTGGTTCTGCCTCTAATTTGTCTGTCCTAAAACTATTATTACTAATAAAGAAGAAAGTGTTAATATGGCGGAGAAGTTACATTTGTGTGACTTCTCATGTAACAATAATTTTGGATAGAATCAATTAAGAAAAGTTAAAATCAAAACTTGCATCAGAAATAAAAATGTAAAAACAAAATCAAAGAAGTCTACACTGATTCCATTCTGAGATTCCGCGCTTCGAAAAGTCTTTTTTGATGCGTCTGTAATAGCCTAATTGAAAACAGAAGTCCATACTAAGTTTATTTCTTTCAATTTTGGTGCCTAATTAGAAAATATGAAGTTTTTTATAGGTTTAATTATGAAGTGGGAGACTGTTTCACTATTCAAGCTTTATTTTCTTCTTAATTGAGTTTTGCAATTCAGTAATTTCATCATTGTGAAGTAATTTCTCTAATTAATCTCCACAAACATCACATCATCACCGAATTGCCATTACTAGGTAGGAGATCATACAAATATTTTTCTCTCAATTTTACCGTTTTAAATTTGTGATTTAATATATGCTTTAACAGAAAAACAATGCATGTTTACTTAGTTCATGAATTTGCAAAGTTTATGCTTGAGGATATTGATAATTGACTGTTGAGGCCACAATGGATTTACTGGTTGAATGGTACAAAAGCATTTAATATTTTATCTTCTAGATAATTACCATACAGTTATCGACACTTATGAGTCACACTTATCATTTAGTTTTTATATTTCGGTTATATTGTTTTTAAAATTTTTAAAATAATTTATCGAAAAAATGCTTTGAATTAATTTATGGGTAAAGATAATCTCAATTAACGTAGGAGATTCAAGAGAAATTTAACAGAAATGAGATTTTATGTAGTATTATGTTTAAATATTTTTTAAAAGAGCAACTTTCACATATAGCAAACATAAAAATCATATTTGTATGTTATAGCTCTAGTTTACATAATTGCGCTCCATAGCAAATTTTATGTTTGCTATGGAGCTTTTGATTTGTATAATTCGCTAGATACATCCAATTTTATACAAATTATTCAGTTTTGTATAAATTCATTTATACATTGTAATTTGTATAATAAGATATGTATTTGTATAATTATAAGTGTATAGGACGAAATATATGTATTTGTATTTGTATATACATTTTTCTCTCGTTTTATACAAACACAAATGCATTTTATACATTTTATACCGAAATGTATAAAATGACTAATTGTATACCGAAAATGACTAATTGTATACCGAATCAGATGGTAAAAAAATGGGATATTTGCTGCGAATTACAAATAAAATAAACTATGGCTATAACATTTAATTTGAATTAATAGTTTGATATTTCATATAATTTTCCCTTTTTAAAATTATAAATTATTTATTTTTAAAACTTCTCTAATGTTAATTTTAAAAACTGTTTTAATTAAGGAAGGAGACTCGTGAGAAAATCTAGGGGAAGTAGGATTTTAAATATTATTATTTTTAAATATTCTATAAATTATAAAGTAATTAATTTATCTAAAAAAGAATTTGAAATCTATATATAAAATAATTTGTGAGTAAAGGAAATCTCAATTTATTCACGACACTCAAGAGGACATTTAGGAGAAGTGAGATTTTAAATATTCTTAAATTTATAAATTATTTATTTTTAAAACGGCTCTAACATTAAATTAAAGACTTTCTTAATTAAGGCAGAAGACTCGTGAGAAAATTTAGAAAAGTGAGATTTTAAATAGTATTATTTTTAAATATTCTATAAATTATAAATCATTTAATTTTAAAAATACTCTAACTCTAAATATATAAATTGTTTTAAATTTGTGTTTTTTTTTTGAAATTGTAATTTATTATTCAATATAATTACATATATTTAATTGTAATTTATAGAAAATAAACGGTGATTAACCATGCATTTTGTATCTACAAATGTGTTGAAATAAATATCATAATAAAAATAATAAAATAATAATAATAATAATAATAATAATAATAATAATAATAATAATAATAATAATAATAATAATAATAATAATAATCTTCTATCTATATATAAAAGGAGAGGAAAAAGTGCCACATGTCAGCACCATAAAAATTCAATAATTATAAAATTTTAAAAATAATTTAAAAATAATTACAAAATTATAATTATTTATTTATTTTATTTTTAAGAAACTAATGGTATTTTACAGCACAAGTTCTTAATATATTTTATTTTAGAAATGATTTTAAGTAATTATTACAATCAATTGAAAAAATTTCTCAATTATTTAATTTTAAAAAATCGGACTTAAAAAAATTAAAAAATAAATTACAAATCAGTTTAACTACACATTAATATAACTCCACTATTATTTAAAAATAGAAAGAAAGAAAAAACTGTCACTCCAAAAAAAAAAAAA
>JAJOOR010016464.1:0-32700 GCA_036250505.1 Solanum acaule
GGACGTCAAATTCATCTTTTCCGGATAGTCAATCAACTTCTACAAGTAGCAAAAAAAGATATTAAAGATAACTCATGAGTGGACGCTATATTAACTCACTTAGTACAATTTTGGGCCAAGACAAAATCTTTACTATTTTCTCTGGTCAATGACGTACATAAAAATTTTAGAAAATGGTATTGATATTTATAAAAGAAAAGATAAAAATTTAATTATCATACTTATAAATTATATCTTTGACTCATTGGTTACAATCCACTTAACCACAATTTTAAGCATGAATATATTATATTTTGTAAAAAATATGCTTAGATTGAGGTTTGCACCTTCAATAGCAAAGTCAATTGATGAACAAACACACTAATAGGTAACTTTTGTCGAGTAGCGTCATTTTGTTAAATGTATATCTTTATGCATAGTATTAATATATATGAGTAAAAAAATCGAGAAAGGGGTGTTGCTTGACACCCTTTTGCTCAATGTGGGCCCGTTCATGCCTCCAGACATGTTATATATACTTTTTTTCTTTTTATTCTATTTGACATTATTTGATTTAGTACGATATTTTGCAAATTTTGCTAATTGAATATTAGCTTATTTCACATGCATCATTTATAGGTGATTGTTAAATATCGGCTAAATATATGCCAAATCTTTGATGATTTATTTTAGATAGATTTAGTCTCAAATATGATAACTACATTTCATGGAAAATGACATTTCTCACATGCTTATGTTCGTGAAGTAATGATTGAAATGGAAAGGTTTTTATCATATATATCATAATATATGTTTATCTATGACTATAGATGGACTAGGAAAATGAAGACCGAGTGGGATCAAAGAAACTAGCGGGCTGATCACTAAATAGATACAAATAGGTGCAAATTCTGACATCACCACAGAAAACTTGGTTCTTTCGCTCCTTGCTGGCGGAGCGGCATACCGGAAAAAAAAGTCTATATCTTGTGTGTGGGAAAAGATGAGAATTCATATCCTTTTGGAATGTGAATTTATGTATTATTTTATGTAAAAATATTAGTCATGCACGGATAGTTATTTACATACAAAATAATATAAGTATTTATTTTTCCACATTTTATCATGCGTAAAATATTATATAGATATCTCCATAACTTATATATGTATTAGTTGTGTGAGTTTTAAAATTGTCAATTAAACGTCATATTATTAATTTTATACATAATTAACGTATTTTCTCTCTACCTACCAAGTATCATATAAATTATACAAAAATTAATATACAAATAACTTATTTCATAATCAACCATCAATCAACACTTACCAAGTGGCCCACATCACAATTTTGGACGTGAAATTCATCTTTTCTGGACCGACATTAAAGATATACAAGTAGCAAAATTGAAAAGATATTAAAGATAACTCACGACTCATGCGTGGTGCAAATATTATCGTACAATTTTTTAGGCGAAGACAAAAGCTTTATTGTTCACCCCAATGAGAAAAGGATCAAAATTGCCCTTTATCTTTGAATTAAGTATTAAAGTAATTCTTGTCTTTAAACATGGAGCACTAATAGTCCTCCATGTTTCAAGAATTGGTACACTTACAGTACTCTTCCAAACATCTGTCTATTTTTTTAACGGAGCTTTTCTTTGCACGTGAGAAAGCATATGCACGATAACTCTGTTTTCACCGATGCAAGCTAGTTTTCCCCTTCTTCACCGATAACTCTATTTTCATTGCAAACCCAATTTTCTCCTTCTTCTCCAAATTATCCATCCTAATTCTTTGTTTTTTTATGGATACTAAACAGTCTTCATCAAGCCTTCTTCAATGTCCTCAACATAGATTATTTAAACTCGAGGAGAAAAAGCTATAAATTTCTAGATATGCTACTCAATTGGTGACTACTGAGGAAGAGAGAATCCGGTTATTTATTAGGGGATTAAATTCAGAGTTGCAAGTATTATCTATTCATATGACTTATGCAGGGAGGAGCTTCAATGAGGTAACAGACTATGTTAAGAAAGTGGAGGGGGTGAGGTGAGACGGTCAGGCTAAGGCATGGGCAAAAAGGGCCAAGAACTCGGGTAACTTTCAAGGTTCTTATTCCAAGAGGTCCAGAAGGCCAACACTTACAACCAAGCCAATTCAGTCTGTTATGCCCGCCTCTACAGGTAGTTACTCAGAAACTCCATCTCATATTTTTTAGGATAGCCAGGGAGTCGCATCTTCGACGAGGGGCAGACCATCTTTTGATCGTACTTGTTATAACTGTGGAGAACCTGGGCATATGAGGAGAGATTGTCCCCACCTGCGTGTGTTAGATTCTGCGCAAGAGTAGCCTAGAGCAGTGGTACCCGCGGGGAATGGTAATAATGGTAGAGAACGTTCATAAGGTGGGTGAAGAGGTAATCAGCGAGGTCGTGGAGGTAGAGGAAATGGTAATGCAGGCAGAGGTATCAACCAGGCAGGTAAGTGCTTCGTAAAGATGATAGGGCTTAGCATTATGCCTTTCCAGGCAAGAATGAGGCAGAAGCATCTGACGCGGTGATCACAGGTACTATTCTTGTCTGTGACCGAATGGCTAATGTGTTATTTGATCCGGGTTCTACTTATTCTTATGTATCTATGTGATTTGCCTCAGAGTTTGATATGATTTGTGATATACTTGATGCCCCTATCCATGTTTCTACCCCAGTTGAAGAGTCAGTCATAGTCACCCATGTCTATCGTGCTTGTCCTAATTTGTTTATGGATTTTCAGACTTGGGCTAATTTGGTGATTTTGGATATGACTGACTTTGACATAATCTTAGGTATGACTTGCTTGTCCCCCTATTATGCCGTACTTAAATGTATTACTAAGTCTGTAACTCTAGAAATTACGGGAAGGGAAAAATTAGAGTGGGAAGGAGTGTACAAGCCTAAGCGAACTAAGATCATATCATTCATTCGGGCAAAGAAATTGATAGGGCAGGGTTATTGGGCTTATTTGGTTCATAATAGGGATGTTGAGATTGAGGCTCCATTCATTGGGTTTATTCATATGGTGTCGGAATTTATAGAAGTGTTTCCTAATGATTGTCTGGTATGCCTCTGGATAGAGATATAGATTTTTGCATTAATTTAGAGACTAGTACGCATCCCATTTCTATCCCTCCATATCGCATGGCTCCGGCAGAATTAAGAGAGCATAAGGCTCAAATTCAAGAACTTCTTGATAAAGGATTTATTGTCATAATTTTTATTGATGATATTTTGGTCTATTCGAAAAGTGAGAAAGAGCATGCCAACCATCTTCAAAGTGTTTTAGGTGTTCTTGGGAAGCAAAAGCTATATGCTAAATTTTCTAAGTGTGAATTTTGGTGAAATCAGTTGCATTTTTTAGGCATGTAGTTTCAAAAGAAGGGGTAATGGTAGATCCTCAAAAGATTGAGGCGGTTAAGAATTGGGTCCGACCAAGTTCTGTTACTGAAGTTAGGAGTTTTGTGGGGCTCGCTAGCTATTAACGTCGATTTGTGAAGAACTTTACTTCTATTGTGTAACACCCCGTAAATTAGTTAGTTGAACTAATGTGTTGTGGAGTCTTGTAGTGGAGTTTTGGAGTGTTGTATGAGGGTTAAAATAAGAATAAATGGCTCCCGTACTTAAAATATCATGTTTAGGGATTAAACGTCCGGGTACGACTCCCCAAGGACCACCCAAGGGGTCCTTGAGGAGGACCCCAAAACAGTCCACTTTTGATGAACCACGGTTGGCCATTCACGGCCAGTAGACTGGTCCACGGCCCGTGGTTCATGGTTGTGAGTCAAGGCATGCACATGCCTGCAACTTATGAGCCTCAGTCCCCAATCACGGACCCAAACCACGTTCAGTAGACCCATCCATGGTCCGTTGATGGGAGTCTGGTGAATGCTGCCAGTTTTGGGCAAGTTTAGTTTTAAGTTAGGATTTGAGGGTTAGTTTAGTAATTAGTTTAGGAGTTAGGGTGGACGTTTAGTTAATTAATTGCCCTCTTATAAATAGTTAATAGACCCCTAAAACTAAGTCTTTAGCTCATTCATCTTATGACCCCAAATTACTCTCCAAGAAATCCTCTCTCTACAAGAAGAAGAAGAAGAAGAAAGGAAGTTGGGGCAGCAGCTTAGGGCGATTTTCACCATTGATTCAAGATTTGTTTAGGGCTTTGATTGAAGGTATGTGAAGCTTATTCATCCATGGGTTCTTCCACCCATGGAGCCCCCTTAATTTCCCCCAACTGAGAAGCCAAAAACTCAATTCTAGCTAGGATTGTGTTTGCATTGTGGGTAGGGTTTGGATGTGATTCCAATATAGTGGATAACATCATATTATGATTGAATTAGCTTTGTTATATGATATTATGATGATTTCATGTGATTTCTATGATGAACCCTAATCTAAATTGATGAATGTGATCTTTGTGGGTTGAATGCCATTAGAGGTGAAATTGAAGGTCCATGAGTGATCTTCCTAAATCAATGTTGTGTGTAGTAATTGATCAAGATTAGGAATACCTAGACATGAATTAAACTAGACTCTATACTACATGATTGATCTTGACTTGTAAAGATGGAATTGGACCTTTAGGGCAATTTATGACTAAGATCACCTAGTATCAAAGAATGTGATTGAATGTCTTGTAATCTAGGTTCATAATATGCTTTCATGATGTAGAGTCATTGAGAATGAGAAGTCATAGTAATGAATGATGATCCTTAGGGCTTAAGCAAGAAGCTAATATGATTGACTTTTGATCCTATTGCTTTGAGAGTAAAACCTACATATGAGTCCAAGGCTAATGAAAAGGATTGTGTTGAGAGATATTTACCTACTTAATTCACCATATGAATCATAGATGGTAAGAAGTGATAGGATCACTAAGGTCATGATGATATCCTTGTCTAATGAAGAATTCTAGACATGATACTAAACATGAATATGAACTTATCATGAAAGACTTCTCACATAGTAATGGTTCTACGGTTGAAGGACTTCTCCTAACTAATTGAACCTAAGGCTAGAGGGCCTTTATACCTAGGTCATGGATGGTGATAGTTGCTCACACATGGTCTAAAAGAGGTATTAGCATGGATTGGTTGTCAAGAACCTCTTTCCATTAACTTGAGTCTATGTATAGACTTAATGATTATCGTGTGGGATATAGGCCTAGCATCGAGTGGACATTGAAATGAGATGGAGGTTCCCATCTAGTTGAGTTTGGGCTTTCATGGAGGTTCCCACCTAGTTAGTTTGGGCTTCCCACAAGGGATCTCTCACTTAGAAGAGTATTGATTTCCCCAGGTGTGTCTTAGGAGATGTAAACCTCACCTAGTGGAGTTTGGGTTTCTAGTAGCAATCTCCGTATTCCATAACTATGTGCCCCGTAGGAAAATTAGCTAGTGAATCCGACTAAGCTAACAAACCGGTCATACCTTGGCAAGTGGACCAACCCTTAATGATGTAGGTAACACCATTGGAGATTATGTGATAACTCATATGTTCTCATGTCGGTTAAGGCTATATCCCAATAAACAAGATTGGTAATGAACTAAAATTGTGCTCAATGTAGCATCTCCTAGAGTTCAAACCTCATGGGCTAAGATTATGCATAAAGTAGCATCTCCTAGAGTCCAATGTAAGTAATGGTCTAAGATTATGCTTGAAGGAGCATCTCTTAGGGATCAAACTAAATGAACTAAAAGTATGCTATAAGTAGTATCTCCTAGAGTTCAAACATGATGAACCAAGATGTACTTAGTGTAGATGCCGCTTACCTAGATGCGGTGCTTGTCTGTTCGCAGGAGGTTACCGCGACAACAAACCAACATGCATGATTTAGAGAAGGATGATGATCTATCGTGTACGCAGGGATCGCTATTGGATAGAGCCGCGTGAGATACATTCTTCAATCGCGAGCCAAGGGTTTACAGTACTATCGCCAGGTTGGGCGAGTGGCTGTCGTCCAGGCATTTCCCCCTCTTTCATCACCATTGAAAGCGCTTTGTCAAGCTGACTTAGAGGCTGCGGTCATTCTTGATTGATGTAGCCGAGGAGAGATAAAGAAAAATCAAAGATATGGGTAACCTGTGCGGAGCAAGCCTACACTGGCCTGCAACTGCTTTCTCATTGGCTCCATTAGGGTTCGTAGTCTCATCCTGAAACCCAGTCCACTTGCAGCCATGTTGATCAAAATGACTAAGTTTAATGACTTGACCAGTCACTAGCCCTCGTATTATAAGATTCTCTCACCCGTTTTCAAGCTAACTGAATGCCTATCCGCTGCTAGTTGTTTTTCTATAATAAAATAAGCTGTCATCAGGGACCTTGTTTGATTCGTCATGGTAGAGAAGAAAAACGGCGCACGGACCGTACTCGAGCTTTGGATCAATGTCCCCAGAAGCAAGGAGTATGCCCGCGTGTTTCAACGAGAACACCGAAAAAACCTAATTCAGCTCCACGTAAGATAGCCAAAGTACGGTTGAGCAATCGAATCTCCTAGGGTTCAACCTTAATGGTCCAAGATTGTGCTTGAAGAAGCATCTCCTAGAGACCAAGCTTAATGAACTAAGATGTACTTGATATAGTATATCCTAGGGTTCTATGTAATGAGGGTCTAAGACAAGTTAGTGAAGGACCTCATAATGTTCAGGAGTATAAATGGACTTAGATATGCATGAGTAGTGCCTCCTAGAGTCCATAATAATAATAATGAACCTAGATATGCTAAAATGAGTATCTCATGGGGTCCAACTTTATAATGAACTAAGAATATGCTTTAAGTAGCATCTCCAAGAGTTCAAGTCTAATGAACTTAGATTATGCTTTGAGTAGCATTTCCTAGAGTTCCAACATGATGAACTAAGATGTACCTAGTATAGTATCTCTTAGGGTTCAAAACAAGAAGGAACTAAGATAGACTTAGTAAAGTGTCTCCTAGGGTTCCCATGCTTTAAAAGAGGGCTAATCTCTAATTAAGGAACATGAGTATGATGACCTAAAGAAGTACTTAGTATGAGTAGTATTATGGGATGCTACTCATACCTTGCACAAGTATGACTAAAGGTTACCTTATGAGTGTTGTCTTTGTTGACACCCAATTTTGGACCTCCACAATATATATTAACCGTCGAGCTTCTTAAAATTCAAACGATTTGAAATAATTAATTTTTATAAAGTTCAAAATATTTTCAAGTTATATTTAATTAATTTTGTCATTTTTATAATTTTAGATAATATATATGGTTTTACATAATTACGTATATAGTTAGTATATATTATAAATATTTGAAAATCATCTCAAAAGATTTTGTTTCTTACTTAAATATTTTATTAAATTAGTTTAGTTTAAATTATTGTTTTAATGTTGAGTAATTTAGTTTAGTTAAATTTGTTATTTATTTCATTGAAATTAGGAAGTTCGTTAGTTGATTATATTAATTCATCTCATTTAAATTTTAGCCAAATTATTTGCATAACATTCTTAATACACTTGGCTATTTTTATTCATAAATATACCCATTTCTATAATCCCAATTTCAATCCTTAAAATACCAATTTTGGGCTGCTTACTTCTTTTTCAGCAGTCCAAGTTCAATTTCCAGCAACCCAACAACCTCACAGCCCACACGTTATACCTTATTTCAGCCCAATTCCCTTTTTAATTCCTTTATTCCAAAACCCACCCACACATTACATACAACTTCAATTTCCAGCAACAACAACAGCCGATCCAGCCCACCTTTTCCCCTTTGACCCAGCCCACTTCTTTTCCCAACTGAAAGACCCATTCAACAATACAATATAACAATACAAAAACAACAAAAAACGTACAGCACATCCAAGAACGACCCCGCCTCATTCCTTTTCTTCTTCACGCCAACGACAAGAAACCCAAAAATGCGTGCAGTAGGAGCAGCAAAAGCCAGCTGCAAAATTTGTCCTTGTACCGTGAGATTGCTACACGTAGCTCGCCAGGACATTGGAGTCAATCTGAGGCGTCGGTTCGCCCTTTCCCATTTCAGAATTGGGCGAAATTTTCAGAAAAAGTATGTTTTCCTTAATTGGTGAAAGGTTTTGGTTTTTGAATTTTGGATTTGGTCCTTGGTCTTGACCCGAAAATCATCCCTTTCCCCCCTTCTTCTTTTTTTTTCGGACCCTATTCTCCCTCTATATATTTGCTTCTTTTTTTTCACAGTGAAGGGGAGGGATTTTTTAGGAGTTGAAAAAAAATTGGGTAGAGAACAGGGGAAATTTTTTGAAAGAGATTTTGGTTGAAATTTGGAGTCAAGAGAAAGAAAAGATACATAGGGATACATAGGTTTTTAAAAGCAAATATAAACTTAAGAAATCAAGCATTATAGGGCGTATTTAGGAGCTAGTTTCTTTTTTTCCGAAACATTCACACTGCTCATCGGAACTCTCGAAATTTGTGTGTGGTGGTAAAGTCATCGCTCCTCAGTTCGTAGCCTCATTTCGCTGCCCCGAGAAAGGTAAAACCGATTCCTTTTATTCTTCGCTATTACATTCTGTTTGACATCGTGTGTGTCCAGATTCTCGTGTACTTGAAATCTTGTGTGCTCGTGCTCTCGTTTCCCCTGTGTTGTGTTTGTTTGATGGGTATTCTGCATAGCGAAATATTTCAAATATTTGAATCTAGCTATTAGCATCTTTGTTTTTCAGAGCCAAAGATTGAAGACTTCGGTTTAGTTTGAGTTTAAATATGTTTGTGTTTGAGTTTTTCATTTCTATGATTAATCATGATGTTGCAAGGCTTTAGCAGTCTGTTTTGTTGTCATCGTTATATCTGCCGATTTGAACCTGTTATCAAGCTTGTATTGACTTGCTCCTTCTTTTAAGTGTTTCTTCCTTTATTATTCATCATGGGTCGTTACTTCTTGTTGACTTTAGATATTTTAAAAAGCTAAAATCAGTTGGTGTAGCAGTAGCATGTTGTCCTATGGTGTTGTCCGTATTTGTTTTAGCTCAAGGAAGAGTCAAGTTTTCCTTCACCTCTCCGTTTAGCTCATTCAAATTTTTTTTTACTGTTTCATATTTTTGAAATCTTAAATCACTTCTTTTGCTGCTACTAGTAGTGATAAGCTAATTTTAGCTTCGAGTTCTCGTTTAGTTTTTTGTGTAATGTTTATTCTAGTTTGGACATTGGGTGAGCGTGCTATTTCTGGCATATGTCGTGTCATGTGCATCGTAATTTTCTAGCATGCCTTAGTTTCTCTTGCATCTTGCTTTGTTTGGTTTAGATAATATTCCATGGTTTATTTTTTTTTTATTTTTCTTGGGATTTGGAAGCCGTTGGGACCCTTTTGGTTATGATGCTAATCACTGGTAATGCTCATTGCATAGTAGGTTAATTAGTCAATTTGCTAACATTATTAGGATTCATTATTTTTGCACTTATATGATACAGTAGCTTGAATGTGTACTACTTTGTTTATTAATGGGATTTGGGTCATTAGCGTTCTACGTTGTTTAGTTTGGTCGAGTTTATTTTGTCACATATTATCACAAAAGTTGAATTGATAAGTTGCCTTAAATATGTTATTATTTGTGTTATTTCGAGGCTCTAATTTGTATTTTTACTCCTTTTTTCTTCCATGTAAATCTGTCCGAGTCTTCTTGGACTCCTATTTCCTTTCCCTCGCATATCGAGAGAGCCATAAAGGCTCAAATTCTTTTATCGAGTCAATCGGCTATTGAAAATCGACGTACAGGTCCCAGAGTAATAAAAAAAAATGTTGGAGCAGATTAGAGAATTGAAAAGATTGGGCCAAAGGCCCACTTTTAATTCCAAAATTGTATTTTGTTATCTATTGGGCCTAAGCCCATTTAGTCGCTATTCTTATTTTTCTTAGAAGCCTAGGACAGGTGAAAAATTGGGCCTAAGGCCCGAAGAAAAATATCTCTTTTACGTTAGTATAAGACAGGTGCAGGTGACTCAAATGGGCCTTCGGCCCAAAATGAAAATAGGCCCAAGTATCGGTCCAGACGGACAGAAAAACCATACTTGGGCCCAAATCTCTTTCCCTCTTTATTTTATTGTATTTGTGTGCTTATTAATATTTGCCGCTAACCTTAAGGTCGGAAAATTCAAATCCCCGGAAGACGACTATTTTGATTTAACAATTTAACTGAATCAGTCATCGCTTAACAAGACTTAAAGAATGAATTTTGCAAAATTAGCTCACTTAGGTAATATTTAAGTACTTCCCTTTTCCCCTTTTAAAATAGTTCTAACTATACAAGAACTCAATTTTGCAGTTTAAGTTAAGTTAAATTATTTTAGCCAAATAGTTAATTGTCGGATAACCGCGTATTAGTGGGCATTTCGGGTGCTTTTAAACCCTTTTCGAAATGCTAATAAGAACCTCGAACCCCCTTGTATATTTTTCAATTGATTTCCTGTTTTAATCTTTTGAAAAGGTGGTTTTTCTTAATTTTTCTTAAAAATTAAGTGGTGACTCTTAAAATCAGTCTTAAAATACATTTTTAATAAAACAGTCTTACATGGGTGTTGCTTGATGGATTGTTGATATAGAAGCCTTCCAAGATAGGATTGACTAGAAGAGGTAATTCATTTGTCTACATGAAGTAAGCCAATAGTGATACTAAAGGAGGGTGAATATGACTAGGATGACTTCAAGGTTATGCTTAGTGTGAAGGGTATTATGGGATGCCTTTTTATGCATTGCACAAGTGTGCCATGAGATTACTTAGAAGTATGTTACCCTTGTGGTAGAAAGGTTTAAGACTTAACCATGCCTATAGACCATGATTAAGATGACGAAAAAGGGATACTTGGCTTGGGTGGTATTATGGGATGTTATTCATGATCTGCACTTGTATACTTTTGAGGTTACTTGAGAATGGTGCTATTTTGGTAAAAATGACCAAGAGTCAATTATGCTTGTGTGATACCTATAATGAAGACTTGGCGTATTGTGATTATGGTCTATCTCATATGCTCATTAACTATGTCTTATGTTGACTTATATTTATAGGATGCTTGGGTTGATGATTATTCCACGGCTATGTTGATTGTGTTATGACCATGTTATTATCTCTTATGCTTATGTCTTATATTGACTAACCATATTTGAGATGCTCTTATGATGTTGTGCTAGCTTTCATACTTGGTAAATTTTGCACTAACGCATATTGCCTACATTCTAATCAAATGTAGGATTGAGGAGGTTGAGTTGCTTTGAAGTCTAGGTTCCCAAGGATCAAAAAGAAGTTGAAGAATTTGTGAGCCCTCATAGCTTCGAGGACGAACCCTTATTTCCTTTATGTCTTTATTTCATGTTTTGAATCTATTGTATGGGTTGTGTCCCAAGAATTTATTCTAAAAAGTTGTATTAGATGGTTTGAGACAAAGTCTAGAAAGTCTTCCGTTTGCTTTTATGAGAAATGACTTCGATTGTAAAAGTTTTAAATTTTCCCGTATTTTCTATTATCTTATGTTAAGGATGTACTAAGGGCTTGTATGCGACCCCTCCGGGGTCAAGTACGCCATGTTACGTCTACGAGGTACCTCTGGGTCATGACATATTGCCACTCACTTGACCTATTTGACCAAAAAGGAGATACCATTTGAGTGGACTGAAAAATGTGAGGAGAGCTTCTAAAATCACAAGACTCTCCTGACCCCCGTACCAATTCTAGCATTACCGATGGAAGGTAAGGATTTTCTAGTTTATTGTGATGCTTCTCATTCTGGGTTAGGCGATGTGTTAATGCAGGATAAGAATGTTATAGCCTATGCATCGCGTCAATTGAAGGTGCATGAGAGAAATTATCTAACGCATGATTTGGAGTTGGCAGCGGTAGTGTTTGCTCTTAAGATCTGGCGATATTACCTCTATGGTGTTAAGTGTGAGGTATTTACTGATCATCGTAGTTTGCACCATGTATTCACTCAAAAGGATCTGAATTTGAGACAGCGAAGGTAGATGGAGTTACTTAAAGATTATGATGTGACCATTTAATACCATCCGGGCAAGGCTAATGTGGTGGTGCACGCTGTGAGTCGAAAAGCGGTGAGTATGGGTAGTTTAGCTTACTTGAGTGTATCCAAGCGACCTTTGACTAAGGAAATTCAGACCTTAGAGTCTAAGTTCATGCAATTAGGCATCTCGGAAAGAGGTGGGGTGTTAGCTAGCATTGAAGTGAGGGCCACATTCACTGAGGAGATCAAGGCCAAATAATTTGAAGATGAGAATTTGGAGGAGCTTAGAAAGAAGAATGTGAATGGTAAGGCACAAGAGACCACTCTTGATGCGGATAGTGTGCTAAATTTTAAAAGGAGAATATGCATTCCTAGAGTAGATGACTTGATTGAGAAATTGTTAGCAGAGTCTCATGGTTCGCGATATTCTATTCATCCGGGTGTGACCAAGATGTACCGAGATTTGAAGCGAATTTATTGGTGGCCGGGCATGAAAAAGGACATAGCGGAGTTTGTGGCGAAGTGTCAAAATTGTCAACAAGTGAAGTATGAGCATCAAAGGCCTGCAGATTTGCTTCAAAGAATGCCAATTCTGGAATGGAAGTGGGAAAGGATAGCCATGGATTTTGTGGTTGGTCTTCCCAAGACTTTCGGGAAGTTTGATTCTATTTGGGTAGTGGTTGATAGATTAACTAAGTCAGCCCATTTTATTCCGATAAGAATAGATTATAATGCTGAACAATTGGCTAAAGTTTATGTGAAAAAGATGGTGATGTTGCATGGGGTGCCCCTTTCTATCATCTCATATCGTGGTACCCAATTCACATCCAAGTTTTGGAGGAGATTGCATGATGAATTGGCCTCACAACTCACTTTTAGTACAGCCTTCCATCCACAGACAGAAGGATAGTCAGAGAGGACTATTCAAGTGTTAGAAGACATGTTGAGGGCATGTGTGATTGACTTTGGAGGGCATTGGGATAAGTTCCTACCTTTGTGTGAATTTTCGTATAACAATAGTAATCACTCCAGCATTGATATGGCACCATTTGAGGCACTCTATAGGAGGGGATGTAGATCACCCATAGGATGGTTTGAGGCTGGAGATGTGAAATCATTGGGGGTAGACTTAGTGAACGATGCTCAAGACAAGGTGAGGAGTATTCAAGCTAAGCTTTTAGCAGCCCAGGGTAGACAGAAGAAGTATGCGGATCATAAGGTAAGAGACATGGCGTTTCAATCCGGTGAAAATGTTCTTCTTAAGATATCACCCATGAAAGGGGTGATGAGATTCGGCAAGAAAGGTAAGCTAAGTCCGCGATACATTGGCCCATTTGAGGTTCTTGAATATGTGGGACCGGTAGTGTATAGATTAGCTTTACCTCCTAATCCATCGGGTGTTCATCCGGTATTTCATGTGTCTATGTTGAAGAGATATCATGGTTACGGAGATTATATCATTATGTGGGACTCAATTGTGTTAGCTAAGGACCTTCAATATAAGGAGGAACCGATTGCAATTCTTAATCATGATGTGCGCAAGTTGCGGACCAAGGAGATTAAGTCCATGAAGGTTCAATGGAAGCATCATCCCGTTGAGGAAGCTACATGAGAGACCAAGAGGGACATGAAAGAGAAGTATCATCAATTGTTCGTCGATTCAGGTACTACTTTTTTCCTTCCTTAGCTTATTTTCCTAAGTTTTGTCACTCGGGGACGAATGATGGGTAAATTGGTATCTATTGTAACGACATATTCCCGCCGTTATAGAAAAGCCAACGGGGGAAAATTTGAGGCCAGAAAACTTTTTCGTAGTATTTGGATTTTTCCAACCTAATCCAGATTTGGACGAAATCGGAGTCTTTGAGGTATAGGGAAAGCTAGTAACAATCGGGTGAATCATTTATGATTTTGATTACATGAGTAATTAGATAGCTCGCTAAGGAATCCGTATGACTTTACGGAATTGAATTCAGGTGAGTAGAACTACCGAAATCGATCTTAGCGCTAAGGGTATTTTTCTGAGCGTCGTTGGTTAGAGGTCTGTTGTGAAATGGGGATTTTGGAATTCTCAAAATAGCTCTCTGTTTCGTTCCAGCCACTTTGGCACTGGATTTTGCCACTCTGGCAGGGCCACTACAGCGGGATGAGGGCCGCTGTGGCGGGCTCGATGCGACTTAAGATCGTTAATAAACCCCTAAACGACCTTATTATGCACTTTTTGACTTTTAGAGCCAAGGAACGAACCCCAGGCGACTCCTACTCATTTTTCACCATTCTTGAGGCTAAAGGTAAGTTTTTCACTCCCCGAATCTATTTTTCGATCTGTAGAACCTAATAGAATGGGTGAATATTGATGGGGGAGGGTTTTGTTATAGATTCTATGGTGGAAACAACCCTAATTTAGATAATTGAGATCATGGATTTGATCTAGGGTTCATAGAATTGTTAGTAATTCAGGTAATTAGTGATTGTTATTTGATTCTCGTATTATATTGATTGTTTGTAGACCAAGAACAAGCGGAACGAATCTGGAAAGGAAAGGATCAAGTTTCTTAGGATTTCAAGCTTGTTTTGAGGTAGGTGATGGTTGTGATTCTATGATTGTGTGATGTATGTTTGTTCTTGCTTCATTATGATACTTGTATATGTATAAATGTTGCAATGTTGATCACATTTGTTGTAAATGAGATAGATGAATGATGATTGCCATGAAATCATGACTTAAATGTATGATCTTGATGATATACTTGTGATTGTGATTGTGGTGTGTGAATGGGATCGATTGCCATGTTTCGGCATAACTAACTTGGATTAGTTGCCACATTTTGGCATAAATATGGGATCGATTGCCACATTTCGACATAACATTGGGATCGAATAACACGATCCGGTATGCTAACTGTTTGGGTTTAGGTTCCATGAGAGGACCAATGACGTGACTTAATTGTGTATCTTGCGAAATGTGAAGTTGTTCGTAATGATGATAATATTGTATATTTTCGATATATATATGCATGTGATTATATTGTTGTCTTGACTTGTATATGTTGCACTTAGTGGGATGGCCGCGTGATCCTACCAGTACACTGTGGTTGTGTACTAATACTGCACTTACTCTTATTTTTGTTGAGTACAGGGCATCTTCAAGCGGCTACTGACAGACCTCGCTTAGGAGATTAGTGATCGTTCAAATTCAAGAGTGAGTCATTTCTTCCGGGCTGCCATAGGTTCTCTTTCGTCTATGTCCACCATTTCGGACTTAGACTTTCTAATTAGTTATTAGTTCATTAGTATGGGGTTGCATCCCTTCTTGTTTAAACTTGTTGAACTTTAGATGTTTTGGTACATTGACTTTCAGGTTCTAGGTTATTTCTTCCTCATTGTTAGTTCATTGTTAGACTTTGTTGGATTTATGGGAACTCCCTCTTTATTTCCTTAGTATTTAACTTGCTTATGTAACTTAAATGCCTTAGTATTTTGTTTAGTTGCTTGGGTTGGGTTGTAGTAGTGGTTCTCCCACTGGAGAGTTAGTGTGGGTGCCAATCACGATGGTCTAGGTCGTGACAGTATATGAAACACACTAACAATCATAATTGTAAGCTTAATTATTGAAGTCATATAAAAAAAATTCCTTTAAGTATCTTATTCTGAAGTTTGGAATTTAACTTGATCTTGATCATATTTTTAAAAAGAAAAAACAATTTTATAAATTCCTTCAAGTTTTTTATAACCGCACGAAGCGCGGATAGATTCACTAGTTCTTTTATAAATTATGATAAAAATAAGATCACGAAACATTTTACTTATTTTTCAGATGAACTTAATATCTCCACCCTTGAAGAACTTAGTTTTGATCTTGACAATTATATTCATTATTTGAGGAAAGTGTTAGGACCGAAATAAACAAGTGTTATGCGGAAGCTAGCAAAACAAATCTCGAAAGACCATGAGTAATAAAACAAACGATAAATATATCAAGAGACACAAAAATTTAACGTGGTTCGGTCAATCAACCTACATCCACAAAGGAGATGAGCAACTCATTATATAAATATGAGAGTACAAAAATATAGAAAGAAACAACATCAACCAATTCACTCAGGATACATGGGAGGTTCACACAAGTGAAAACGTATCACTTGTGTCCAAAAAATTCTCTCCTTAACCAAAACTCTCAAAGCTCCTAGGACTACATTGTGAATGTTGATTAAGTTAGAAGGAACAAGCTTATATTTATAGAGTCCTAAACCTTTTCCTACAAGAAAATGACAAGTAAAATCTTAAACATTTTCCTAAAAGAAAAACCTATTTATGGTAAGAAACTCAGGGACGCTTTCTCAAATTTGAAAGGACTTGGAGATCTTTCAATTACATTGACTAAAACAAATATGCAAAAGACATAAGATAACTTATTTATCTACTTGTGAAGTTAAGCTTTATATTGCATTTGCCTATTGCAACACTAGAAAGAGTTTTTTCCTCAATAAAGATCATAAAAAATTACCTGCGAAGTAGAATTGACAATGACTTTTTAAATGATTGTTAAGTTTGTTATATATCAAGGGTGAAGTATTTGAAAGTATACCTAATAATGCGATCATTGATTAATTTTTTTCAAAATATGACTATTCGTCGAGTGCAATTGCAATGATAGTACTTGTTCATTAATTTGACAATTGTTACATTAGTTTGAGATCATTAATTGTCCTATTTTAAAATTTCTGAATTCACAAACATCAAATTCTTATTCCACCTCTGCATTCTGAGTTCAGCGTATTTTTATTTTAAAACTACAAATTCAAAAAGTTTATTTACTTTCTCAAATTTTATGTCAAATAAAAATCATACGAACAAATTCTCATTTGTATGTAGACATTGTTCGGATGATTTGATAGTGTCACAAATTTTTGGCATGTATAATTTGAACTTGAAATATTATGTAACAAATCCAAATTCCTCACCATATTAATAAGAGAATTGGAATGTGATTACAACTTTAGAATTGTAGTTGTAATACTCAAACAACTGAATTACAATAGAAATGTTGAAATAACAAGTAACTAAGATAGAGATAAGAGTTGGGATGAGAAGCTTAGACTCTAGAAAGAGATGAGAGTAAGAGACAACTTCTTTCACGATATGCATAAACCCTTCTTTCCAACTCATTTGCCCTTTTAACCAAATGCTAATTGGACCGGGATTCCAAATAAAACACTGCAACATTTTACTCGGCCCAATAATTCCAACTAAATTAATCTCCACCAATTTTAGTCCATAGGCCCTTACATATCCAACTCGGTTCATAACATATTAACACATTTTTAATATGTTATACACACCTCTTTTAATTAGATTTGCGTAAAAATGGTGTATTGGACAACCGAGAGATACAACAAAATTTGTGCAGGGCCATAGCCCATAGAAAAACGTAAGCAACTACTATTACTAACAATTGACATAAGTGGTCCACCTATTAATAGACTACACACAACTATATATATAATATTTTATTTCATTATATATATATAATGTCCAACTTAAAGCAGTGAGCTTCTAAGAAAGCTAGCTGACTAGAATGGGACTTATAGCAGTGAATTTCTAAGAAAGCTAGCTGACTAGAATGGGGACTAAAAGCAATGAGCTTCTAAGAAAGCTAGCTGACTAGAATGGGGACTTAAAGCAGTGAGCTTCTAAGAATGCTAGCTGACTAGAATGGGGACTTGTTAGAATATGATTGCTCTCTCACACTGTCGTGGAAGTTCTTAAATTTCCCTATAAAAAATATATGCAAATTGTTAGGCCACGTTTAAATTCTCACATTGGGAAGTCTAAAAGAGATCATTCGTTATATGAATATCTAAAAATATATATATATATTTGATATTTAAACATCTTTAAAAAAATGTTATTTTTAAGAAAAAACTTACAAAAATCTCACTAGTTAAGGAGCTAAATATTTAGATACAAGATTTTGGTGTGTCCAGATATATCCACATACATTTATCTTATCTCAGGATATATGAAGTTAAAATTAGGTGTAATGTAGTCTAAATACATTGTATTCAAGTGAATTCACATATATCTGAATACATAACAAATCTCAGATACATGTGAATCACACCATGTATCTAGTGTCATTCTCATGTGTCTAGGATACATGACTATCTCGCTTGCTTCTCTCCCCATCTTGCTTGCATCTCTTCCTATTTTAATGTATCTGGTAGTAAACATACATGTATCTAGGTGTATCTTCTTCAATATATACAATATATAGGAAATTCTTAATTAATGGTACGATGTGTAACTATTTGAATATATAAATAGAATTGATATATATAAAATATAGAGTATGAATGTATGTCTGCTAAAATAGTTTCTTTGTATATAAATATAAGGCTTAAGTCATACGGAGCCCCTAAAAGTTGTTTGCGTATTTCACTTGAACACCTCAATTAAGGTTTGTACCTATTGAACACTTTTATTGTTCAAAATGAGTATCTATTAGGCACTTTTTACTGACATGGCAAAGAATGTGTAATACACATATAGTGAGCGCGTGGAGGGATATTATATCTCCTTTTATTTTATTTTTAGTCTCTTTCTTCTTCATTTTTTCCATAGCCATACTCTTCCAACACCACCACCATCCCGCCATTGTCGCCGCCTCCCCCCACCATCATCTTCCCTTCTCTTCTCTCTTTTGTTCAGCCACTTCTCCCTCTCCGTTACCATTGTCGATTTCATCTGGAGAACACCATTACATTTCTTCCTCCATTTTCTTAAAAATTTGGCAGTCATTATCTTATTCACCGGAAAAAATGGATACCCACACTATCACTAATCTATTCCTCCCTCCCTCCCTTTGTTCTTCCTGAAAAATAAATATCTAAACCCAAATGTATCATATCTTTTTGAAATCAGATCTGGAAAAAATTAATAGTTGAATTAAGAGGAACGACGATGATGACGGTGAGTGGACGGCGATAGTTTGAATAAAGGAGTTGCACATTTTTTCACCCCTTGACTTTTATGAAGCTTTGAACCTGCTCAATGATTAGCTGATTATAAATCTCTCTATACTCCATTAATACATGATTGAAATTGTGAACGATTAAAATCCTTTAGCTTAGCACATATAAAGACGAAACACAGTGAACGAATTGAAGGTTCATGGTTTCAAAATAGTTTTTCTTTTTTTTTCCTCAAATTTCCACATGTATGTTTCGTTAATTTGCCACGTCACCGCGAATGTATTACACACATATAACATTTTTAATTGATTGTCAAAAAAGTGTTCAAATGGTTCAAATTCGAATGGATAAAAGTGTTCAATACTTACCCACCCTAGTTGAGGTGTTCAAATGAAATATGCAAACAACTTTGAGGAGCTTTGTATGACTTAAGCCTAAATATAATAAATCAGAAGATCTAAGAAGAGCTAGAAGACATGTGATGATAATATATATTAAGCATAACAATGCCCTTGGTGGTTCATATATATATTAATTTTATAGAAGAGCTAGAAGACATGATGATGATTAAATTGAATGTTAGGTAGTGACAAAACTAGAAGATCAAACATCAATTAAAATATACAACATATATATGTGTGTGTATATATATGGCAAGATGGTTGGGATATTGTTCATATTCCTAATCATGTCTAGAGCATATATATGGCATGCAAATTAGACTGAACCCTGAGATAGAAGCTTAGACAATAAGGACTCTAGATATAGAAAGGCATGTTTACTGTCTCATCGAGTAGCGGAGTTTGAAATTCAGCGAATAAATTGTTAAAAAAAAATTAAAAAATCCAATTACATTGTATTAAGAGTGCACAAAATTGAATATATGCTCATAGTAACTAAGTAACATATAATCTATGTACAATTAAACACTCTATGTCAGCAGAATTACCTTGGTTACATTCATTTTGCGTTTTGAGGAGTTCCAAGAAACCTTCTTAATAATATCCACCTTTGCTAGTCACCTCTATTTCATGTTGAAAGTTGCACGAACATAGATGTAGTTAATTAACTAAAAAGAAAGAAGTTTTTTTTGTCGATTTTAGGCTTTTAATACCCTGAAAAATTGCGAGAGATAAGTTCATGATAAAGTTGAAAAGTTGTAGTTGTCTTGAATTCAAAAGGATCTTTAAATTTGAAAACTCATACAATAATGAGGGAAGTTGTAATTGTCTCCAAAACTGTAAGTATCAATTTAAAATTTAAGTGTTCATCTTTCAAAAAAAAAATTCCACAAAAACATTTAAATATAAAAGTTTTGTATTTAAACTCAAATTAAAATGCAAATACTTTTATGATATAGCATTTATTAGGATAAATATATAGAAAAATTGTTATTTTTATTTCAAATAATTTGGATTAATGACATGCTGATAAGAGTATTCCGAACTAAACGTGTGTTTGTGGTTCCTTTTTTTTAGAGTTTTTGTGGTTGTGTTGTCAAAGTATCTTTTTGGCACGGCAATTACGAAAAATACATAGTAATTTATTATTTAACCCTATTACATGTTATTTTAATTTTTTTAATTATTTAAAAATCTTTTTTTTTATGGTGCTGACACGTAGGTGATATCCGGTCAAACCAAACAAACAAATCGGATTTGATATCTAGTCAAATCAAACAAAAAATAGAAAGGGAGTAAGAGGGAGTTTGACTTGATTTAAAAGTTAGTCAAATCTACATTTAAGTCAGTTTTTTACTTCTGAAAGAATTTTTGACAAATATAGAAAATAACTTAAAACGAAGTAAAAAATGACTTAAAATTAGTTAGGGAGTGTTTGGCAAGGTCAAAAATGACTTAAAATAAATTGTGTTCCTCCTACTTTTTATTTTTTGATTTAAAAGTCATTTCAATTTGATTTTTTATTTTTAACTTAAAAACTACTCTTTTTTTTTAAGCGAATCCAAACAGGCTCTAAAATATTTTGCATTTTTGTCTTGTAGTCTTGTCATTTTGCCTTCCATTTCCACCACAATTTCTCTTATCAGATAGTGCTACACCCTATAAGTAAAACTACAATTTCAACATTCAATTATATTAGTACCAAAAAAAGTGCTTCAAACTCCATGGCTTTTCTATGGGTAATAACTTTTGCACTAATTCCCCTGTTATTTCTTCTTATTCAACAACTTCAAAAAAAGTTCACTAACAAGAAACTTCCTCCAGGTCCAAGAGGCCTCCCTCTTATTGGAAATCTCCATATGTTTGGTGAAAATCTTCATCAAGATCTTGGAAAAATATCGAAAAAATATGGTCCCATAATGTCAATCCACTTTGGTCTTGTTCCTGTAATTGTTGCTTCATCACCTCATGCTGCAGAGCAATTCTTGAAAATTCATGATTTAATATTTGCTAGTAGACCTTGTAATGAAGTTGCAGAGACCGTTTTCTACAATCGTAGAAATCTTGTCTCGTCTAATTACGGACCTTACTGGAGAAACATGCGTAAATTATGCACTCTGCATTTGCTAAGTAATGCAAAGATTCAATCTTTTCAACCTATGAGGAAAAAACAAGTTCAAATTCTCGTGGATTTGATGAAACAGGAACGTAATGTGATTGATGTTAGTGCAAAAATTGCGTCTCTTAGTGCTAACATGTCGTGTTTGATGATATTTGGGAAGAAGTATATGGATGAGGATCTTGGCGAAAAGGGGTTTAATGCTTTAATACAAGATATTTTGTGTATTGCTGGATTGCCAAATTTTGCTGAATTTTTTCCTTTTCTTCGAGTTCTTGATATTCAGGGATTTACTCGTCATTCCAAGGAATTAGCAAAGTTGTTTGATGAGTTTTTAGAGAGAGTGATTGATGAACATGTTTGTGATAAATTTAGTCATGAACAGAAGGATATGGTGGATACGTTGATGGAGATTATGCAATCTGGAGAAGGTGAATTCGAGTTTGATCGTAAGCATGTCAAAGCTATTCTACTGGTAATGTTTTTTATTGAATTTAAATTCTCAATTCGCTTCCTACTTGGATTTTATTTCTTTCACGTTTTGTTCTTTCCCATAAAATTTGAAATATTTTTATTGTTTATGTTTCTGTTTATGTTCAACAATAGTTGTTTATTTCTGATTTGGCATAAAGATTAAATATAAGTTACTTAAATATAGAAAAATAAATATTAGTACTATTTAATAACAAGAATAAAATAGACACAATATTAATAAACTAATCATTATTTTAATAAATTAAATAAGTATTATTAGATATCCTAAAATAAGAGTTAATGCAGTGTTTTGGATTTGGTGAAATTATTGTTGATTGTCTCCATCATATGATTGATCAAGTGAATGCCTAATAAATATCAGTCTCTAGTTCCTTCCAAGAGATAGTTATTATTATACTTTTTCTTAGTGACCACCTATATATCATTACTATTTGTGGGTCATTTGGTAGCTCAATAGGGAAGTATTAGATATTACTCAAATCAAATATTATATGAAAAAAGTTAGTGTATTTATGTAGGGATAAAGTTATATAGATATTAGTCAAATCAAATATTATATTAATTTTACACATATTCTTAACTAATTATCAAACACAATATTACATATGCATGATGTAATACATGTGAAATATTTCTCCTAATCAGGTACCAAATGACCCCAATGTAAAAACCCAATTGCAAAATGTAATCAATTTTCACTTTCTTTCAACTGATTTTATATGAATACTCTTATTGTATCAATTTGTTTATCTGATTTTAATTCGATATAAAGTTTAAAAAGATAAGAAAAACTTTTGAATTTTGTGATTTAAATTAAAAATACGTAAAATGTATCAAAATATCTTTTGATTTGGTGGACTTAAATATATTGCGTGGAAAATTAATTAAAGAATTATAAAAAAACAAAAAAAAAAACTTTTTTTTAACGAATTATTAATAAGTAGGACAAAAATGTACTTTGAAGAATTTTGCACTAGTTTTAAACCTTTGTAAATGATGCCCATTGTGGCATTGAGAATAGGGGAAAAACAAAAAACAAAAAAACACATATATTCATTCTCTTTGGGTAACTCACATTTTTCTTAATTACTATTCGAATTTAGGGAATGATATTAAACTTTGCTTAATATTTTTACTTGACTGACCAGTAAATGTTCTTGCTCCATATCTTTGATTGTATACAGAAAGCAAACTTGGGATTTTTGTAATTTTTTTTGTTGAAGTGTGGCATTTCATCTAAAAATTTGAATTATATTAGAAAGAACATATTTTTATAGTATGCTCCGTATGATTGGAAAATGTTTTTTAATTTCATCATATTTCTTTGATCAAAATTTTTTAAAATATTTTGTCTAGGAAAAGAAATTTCTTTAAAATGATTAGAATGACTTTTCTATTAGAAATAGAAAAACAAGTTTCACAAAGTGATATTCTATATTGATTGATTGTATTATTTGCATCCTCCAAACACACCTCAACTACACCCACGTATGACGTAGCCCCATCCCCACCACCCTACACTCCCTACATCTTATAATATTTGTATAGATTATATAAAATATTTTTAGGATGAAATTTTTTTTGTACATATCAAACACTAAAAAAATAAGTAAGAAACCTACTTCTTTTCCTATATAAATAATTTCTTTTTTGTCGAATACACCCTTATTTGTTTAATAGTGCCTCAACACGCCCTGACGAGTGACTCAATTACTCAAACCCAGAAACTTCGTCTACTATGATATCATATTGAAGTATATGATCATCATCTCATCTATAAACATAAATATTATCAAGAGAACACATTTTTATTTACTTAATTATGTCTTACAACAATCTTAAATATATGTTATGAGCTTAATTAATAGCTAACTAAATAATTTACTTGATTTATATGCAGGACTTACTTGTAGCATCTATGGATACTTCAGCAACAACAATAGATTGGATTCTAGCAGAACTTCTAAGGCACCCAAATGTAATGAAAAAGCTTCAAAATGAGTTGGAACAAGTAGTTGGCAAAAATAGAATGGTGGAAGAATCAGACTTAGAAATTTTGGAGTATTTAGAAATGGTCATAAAAGAAAGTAGTAGGCTACATCCTGTTGCACCCTTGTTGATTCCTCATGAGTCGATTGAAGATTGTGAGGTTGATGGTTTTCACATACCTAAAGGATCCCGACTTTTAATTAATGTGTGGACAATTGGAAGAGATCCAGACATTTGGGTTGAGCCAGAAAAGTTTAAACCTGAGAGGTTTCAAGGAAGTAACATTGATCTCCGTGGAAGACATTTTGAGCTTTTACCATTTGGTTCGGGCAGAAGAAGTTGCCCGGGTTTGCAGCTAGGGCTCACCACCGTTCGTTTGGTGCTTGCACAATTGGTTCATTGCTTTGATTGGGAATTGCCAAATGGCATGACCCCGAAGGATATTGACATGACTGAGAAATTTGGTTTAGTAACAACTAGAGTTCAACATCTTAGGTTGATTCCCAAGTATCGTTTGCATATATAATTTATACTAAGTAAATGCAAATGTCAAAATAAGTTTTTTTAGGTGCATTTTCATACGGAACATATATTCTTCTATACAAGCTATTTTACCATGTTATTATGGTCAATTACTTGGAATCGCCATTTTCGAGCCAAATTAATCCATCTTCATCATTAGTAAATAAATATGAAGATAAACACACTCTAGTGCAGTTCATATAGTTATTTGACATGATTAATTCTGATCGGTGAAATGGCAACATATTTATGAAAGTGACATGTTTTCCTCCCTATATGCTTGATACTTATCGAGAAATTCTCTAATATAATTAGTTGGTTTTGGATATTGCTTATTCCATCTTGATTATTGTTATTTGTAGTTGCTAGATTGTCTTTGAATTGAGATCTTATATATGATACTTGTGATTAATCAAGTGTTGATAAGGGTAGCATAGGGCCAACCCTCGACATCGTTTCATGTAAGGGTCGATCAACAGTGTTGTTGAGTACAGGGGCGGATTTAGGAAGGTGGAAGGGGCTGGTGTCACGTAGCTTCGTCGGAAAAATTTACTGGTATACAATAAGAAATAAAAGCGGATATAGCGGTTATATATTATAAGTGACACTTCTTAAACAAAGAATGCATGTAGCCTAGATGATTTTGTGCTCAAGAACCATAGTGAAGGTTTCGGTTTCAGACCTCTACAGCCTCATTTTTTATGTGTTTTTTTCTTTGACCTTCTTTGTTTAGTAATAATTATTTGGTGACGTGTAAAAAAAAAAAATTAAAAAATAAAATAAAATATATATATATATAGGAAAAACTACATAAATGGGTCATAAAATTCAAAATAATTACAAATCCATACTCAAACTCAAATTAATTCCTGAAATACCCATTCTTTCATAAATAATTACAGCTCATACCCCAATTCATTAAGGCTGATAATTTTCGTTTAACTAATACTAAGTCAGTATCATATATTGTATTGGTATTATTAAGGCTAATAATTTTGCTTAATTGATACTAAATCAGTATATATATACTATATTGGTATCATTAAGGTTTCTTATTCAGAAATTATTTATTAGTCAATGATACTATAAGAGTATATGTATATTGTTGTGGTATCATTAAGGTTTCTTGATCAGAAATTACTCATTAGTCAATGATACTATTAGAGTATATGTATATTGTTGTGGTATCATTAAGGTTTCTTGATCAGAAATTACTCATTAGTCAATGATACCATAAGAGTATAGAGTACCCTCACGGCTTAATGTGATTTTGGATCGTGACAACACAACCCTTACCCTACCTTAAAAAGGTAAAATAATTGTTTCTCACAAAAATAAAATAAAAAATGATTGTTTCGGATAGGCTCTGACTTAAGTAAAACATCACAAAAATCAAATATGTAAAAGCAAGTACAATAAATACTCCATTTGTCCCAATTTGTGCTTTGATCGAGAATTGGGTAAAATGTACTGTCTAATGCATTGAAACAAAATGCTCACACATAAAATTTGTTACCAATTTTGTCCCGGCGGGGCTCGAACCCGCGACCTTCGGCTCATAAGACCAACGCTCTAACCAACTGAGCTACGGGACATGATGCTCATACTGGTAATCTAATTAACTTTTACATTATTTACTAAGTTTTCACCACCATGCTACCTTAAAACAGATTACTCCTCCATTTCAATTAGAATTATACTACTCCCTCCCATATTATTTAGGAAAATTCCTAAAAATATTTGTCAATTTGTAAAATCAAGATAACATTAATTCACTTTTTTATTTATTTTACCCTTAAAATTAAATTATTTTTGAAAATATTGTTGACTATGTTGAAAAAGTTAAGAATAAATTAGTAAAAGATACTTTTTATTTATAATTTCTTGGAGGGCATGTAGTACTAGAACCTGCGGGCTGTACGATATTAAAACTTCATGAACTCAACTACGTTATTTTAATTAAATAAATATTATTTTACGTAATGTAAAAATCATATATTTCCACGGTCTTAAAGTCATGTTTAAGATTTGTATTAAAATTGTTTGTGCTTGCAATCTAAATCTGTGAGAATTTCTACATGTAGGTTTAATGAATCCTAATTATGAAATTAGTAATTTATATTTATTGGAATTATATATGTTTTGGGATTTAAGTCTTTCTAGTGGAGAAAGCAATTGCACTGGAATAGTTTTTTTTTTAAATTGTTGCCTATGCATTGTATCTTACTTGCATACCATTATCTATTTCTTTAATTCTAAGGATGTGAAATTATTGAATAACAGGTTGTTATTCTAGATTATCCATTTAACTAAGCATTATTATTATTATGTTAGTACTTTAATTTAGATGTAACCACAATAGAATAGGGACGGATTTAGGAAGCAACGACGACATTGTATATATAAGGTATTTTTAAGAAAAAAATTAGTGTGTATGTGTAGATTGAACAAAAGACTAGAGGTTAGATTAATTAGTGATTTAGGAAATTCAAAATTCATTGTGAAGTTCTGAATTAAAATTCTAGGCACTATATTTATGCTTATCGAACTTTCGATGATTTAAATCTTTTCTAAACCTCTTGATGAAAATTATGGATCTGTCATGGAATACAATGCAAGTCAAATTTTTTGCACACTACTAATAATAACTCTAGCCTTGTTGCATGACAAAAACTTGAAATTACTATATATGTGGCCTTGTCCTTTCCTTCTAGTGGATCCAATATGTTTGTGTCCTGTCACATTTTAATTTTCAAATAGTGAAGATACTTAATATGTATCTCAACTTGTCATCTTTTGTTGTAACATTTCGAATTTAAAAAAAATAGGATTGCATTAAATTGCGGCATCAGGTTCAGGTCTACGAGATCAATCTATAGTTCATAGGATTTTCTACGGGTCTTAGATCAGTCCCGTAGAAAGGGAGAAAATTTTTTTTTTAAAATCAAGTTCTAATACCTCTTCTACGATTCATCAAGATGGTCCATCAATATTTGTACGGGTCGTAGATAGGTATCGTAGGTGGGTTTCAGACTTAGTGAAATTTTAAGGGGTCGAGTTGATTTTTACGATTGGTATCTACGGACCGTAGGTAGACATACGAGGCATACAAGAAATCCGTCAAATTTGGGTAAGATTCATGGTCCCAGTACTTGGTCTTCGGTTGACCAGTACGGACCTTAGAAAGTTTTACAGTTCGTGGGTCAGAACCGTAGATCGAGTCACACAGTTATTTTCAAGGACTTTTGGATCTTTTCCTAATTGTTTTAAACCAATACTATGTTGCTTTGTCTCCTATCCTAAGCCCTATATAAAGCTTTTAAGTCCTAAAACTACACACTTCAAACCCATTCTCCTAATTCCCCATAACCTAACCAAATTCACTCCCTAATTTCCTCTCAACCTAGAGAGGTGGATGAGGAGGAAGGGTTCAATCCAAGTCTCCAATTCACCATTCATCTTGGTCTTTGAGTAGCAAGGTATGTGGGTATTCACCCATGGAGTCCATTCCGTCATAAGGTCCCCAAGGTTTCCATTCGTCCATGGGGTCCTCAAGGTTTCCAATTTCTCAATTCAACTTCAATTGATCAAGTTAGGGTTTCAATTTAATCTCTATGGGTTTCATTCAATTATGATTTATTATTATTTATTAAGTTTTCTAATGCATGATTAAATATTAATACATGATATTTAGTTGAAATTATATTGATACATGCCTAATTTATGATTTTCAACTATGAACCTCATCATATGAACCCACGAACTATGAATTTTGAAGAATTATGTATGTCATATTAAATTGATGTTTATGATGAGAGTGTGATTTTAAATGAAAGTATCGATGTTGTTGTGATTTGTGAAAGGTTTGCTCACATATGAATATGATCATGATTTGTGAAAGACATTTCTCACATACAGATTCACATTGGTGAAAAGTTTTCTCACCTATGAATTGCAATTTAAGAATCTATTCTATGTTTTGATATTTAAGATGTGAATTGGCATTGATCATTGTCGTTCCTAGATTATACTATTAGTTGACTTTTATCTATTCCTTTGGGATTTAGACTTAGCACCGAGAGGGCATTGAGATGGAGGCTCAAACAGGGTAGTCTCTAGTAACAACCCTAGCCCCAAACTACGTGCTAGTGGATCCACTTTAGCAAAAGATGATATGTATGGGTTCTACTTTGGCAAGTAGAATCCCCTTCTTTCGGTACGAGAGATATACCGGATTCTATGATATATATCTCATGGTCTTATTGCCTGTTAAAGCTAATAAATACTCCTCAAAAATGACTATATTTCTTCAAATCTTTTCTTATGTCTCTTATTTAATGTATTGACCATATTTCATTAGTCACATATCATAATTGCTCCTTTAAGATTTTAAATATTTAAATATTGATCATGCTTACATGTTTTAAAGTCATTCATGCTACTATGTCTATTTTATGCATATTGCTTCATACTTAGTACATTTTATGTGCTAAAGCATACTTGTGTCTGCATTGTCTCATTAATGTAGGGTCCAATGCTCCTACTCCTCACTCTCATGTCTAGTGGATTCTTCCGAATTTCAAGATATTGGTGAATCCTCATGTTCCGAGGACAGAGACATCTTTACTTGTTTTATGACTTTCTAGTTTTCAGATGATGTATGTATTTTATGTGTTACGTCTCAACCACTCCTTTGATGTTTAGATGGCTTGTTGAGACTTATGGTAGACTTCCGCTTTGTCAAACTATTTTGGAATATGGAATGCTACTTTTGAAATCTTTATTTCTATTTTCTTGTATAATGTATGCTAAGTGGCTTGTGTATGGCCTTTCGGGGTTCTATACGTCATGTTACACCTAGGGTACACTTTGGATCGTGACATTTGTACTTCATTAAAACCTTACTACATGTTTAATTTGGTAATGTAAGAAATAGATGAGGATATCTCTTATGGGATTAGATATCTCATCATTTAGTACATTTTATGAAATTGTTATTTTTTGCTTCCCCTTAATGTGTTTGGTTAGATTAATTCTTTCAATTAATTATATGTATATGTTACATCGGCAAGTAGCTAATTGGTTGTATCTTAGCTGTCAATATAGCTTAGTTGTCATATCAATTCTTGTATATATGTATAGGAAAAAGGTAAAATGGAAGTTCAGTTTTTCATTTGTCCAAATTATGCTTTCACTCGTCTTCTTCATCCTCTTATTCTCGATTTATTTAGTAGCTCCTTCAATGGAGTTTCAATTGTTCACTCATATTTTTGATATGGTATCAGAGGCATAGACATTCTTTATGTCTCCAAATTCTGCGTCACCTCATTCACTTCTCAATTTTTCTTCGATAGATAAGACCAAATCAATTGTGCAAAATTGTACCAGGAAATTAATGACAATATGAACTATACCAAAATTAGGAGACTTTGGAAAGAGCTCAACACTCATATGATAGGAAATTCATTCAATTCCTATCAAATTAAATGAGGTCTACATTGTGGTGAGAAATAAGCATTTTAATGATAAATTCATTGTCAATTATGGCACAAACCTTTATTATCCTAATAATCCAATAAAAGAAGAGGAAGAAAAAAAGTCAAACCTCATATATATTCACAAGAATTTGAGCTCTACTTCTCTTAGTAACTAGCTCTGGGAGTAGCAATTTCAAAACAAATTACTCCCACAATAGGCAAATATATATATAGAATGTCAACAAGAATACTTATCCTACTTCCGACATCAACAAAGAAAATCTATTGTTGTAAAAGGACTAAATACACAGAAGATAAGTGCTACAAATTATTTTTATCAAATTTCAAGTTCACCATAGAAAGAAACTCAGGATCAACAACAAATGTTCACAGTATCTTTGAGGAACTGATGGACAACACATGAGTTATGGAAACCATATGCATGCACAATCTTGATCATAGAGCTCGTAGTTTTATCAAAGACCAATAGCATCATTGATGAGATTATTGAAGAATATATGTAAGGTGTAAGGATAATATCAAGGAGACTTGTGGATAACATCACGAGTAGACCCTATGAACTTTGCAGGTAACTTGGTTAGTCACTCTACTACTACTGAAATTGGATCTTTATTGTGATTGCTTCAAATTAATTGTTAATATCTCGATTATAGACTCTGAAGCCTCAAATCATATCACTTTCAATAAGATATTACTCACAAATATCATAATCTTACCTTACCTTTCCTAGTTACATTACCAAATGGTTTTAGAGTAAAAATGTCAAAAATTGAAGATGCATATTTAAATTAACATTGTCGTTATACAAAGTGTTGTTTGTACCTAGCTTAAAATTCAACTTAATTTTAGTACATTGCTTAGATTAATACATCAAAGGTATAGTGTAACACCCCGGAAAACTTTTTGAGCTAAGATTTAAACCATCCTTTGTAGTGAGTAAGTTTTTACCAAGAAATTTAAATTTTTTCTTAAGTGTTAAGGTCACTAGATATAGCACCAACTTCAAATGACCATATCTCTTAGAATATAAAGATTTATGTGGTCCGTAACCTATCAAATTAAAGGTATTTGAATCTACTTTCCAACGCCACCAATTTTGCGTCAATCCAATTTTTGAGTAAAAAGTTATGACTATTTTAGTAACCTGATACAGTGTTGTTACGAATTAGCTAAAAAGCATCGTTTTTGTGCTTCTACGTCCAAGAAAACCCTAAGTGAATTTCTTGACTAATAAAAGGCTCAAAACAATCAGATTTTCATATTTTAATCCATCATTCTCTTCTCTTTCAAACCCTAGGGCAAAACCCTAAGGAAAAATAAAAGTAGAAGACTTCATTCAAGATTCTTTCAATATTTTTCAAGATTCTTCTTCAAGGTAAGTCTTTCTCCAAGAATTCTATTTTTTTTTCAACTCAAATTCCTCCATACAATAGAGATTTCAAAAACTAATTCAAGAATCTCAAGAAAGGTTTTCTTGATCGTTTACCTTCAAGCTAGGGTTTCAAGGCTTCTAATCAAGTTCTTCTTCGAGATTCTTCAAGAACCTTGTTCTTCCAGGTATGTAGGCTATCATAGTGTTGGACTAGTTCGTCATCACGCCCTACATCTACTTTCAAATCAGTAAAAGAGAAATCTAGGATTTTCCCCCTAGATTTGAGTATTCTTAAGATAAGTTGATTTGAGTTCTTGACCTTATGGTTCTTTTAAAAATTCTATTCCTAATTATTGAGTTTTTATATTTTTATTGAGATCCTTGAGTTGATTTGTTTATGTCTATAATTCAGCATGAACCCTATTTTGAGTTATAAATCTTGAGAAATTTTTCAAAGCCAACACTTGAGTTTTAAACTGAATTTTAAGGAAGTAAGTATGAGAATGATAAGAGTCGTATACATGAGTTCCATATTGTTATTTTGACCCTTGAGTCGAGTCGAGTCGTTCATGCCCATAAATTCTGCATGAACTCCATCAGTTGAGTATCTTTGAGAGGGGTAGTATCTTTAAGTTCTAAGTCTTGAGTATTGAGTTTCTAATCATTTTGGGATTATATTCCTAATCATGGGGCTACTACATATTACCCATGAAGGTCCTTGAGTTGAGTAGTGCATGCCCATAATTCCGCATGAACCCTATGAGTCGAGCAGTCTTGAGAAGAGAGGTATCATTGAGTCCTTGAGTTGAGTAGTTCATGCCCATAATTCCGCATGAATCCTATGAGTCAAGCATTCTTGAGATGAGAAGTATCATTGAGTCCTTGAGTTGAGTAGTTCATGCCCGTAATTCCGCATGAACCCTCCAAGTCGAGCATTCTGGAGATGAGTAGTATCATTGACTCCTTAAGTTCTGGAGTTGTTGAGTTACAAGTATTGAGTTTTATGCATGGTTATTGAAAACCTTGAATTGAGTCGTAACTAAGGCTGGCAAACGGACAGGACCGGGTCAACAGGACCGGTTTTACCGGAACCGGTACCGGAACCGGTCCTCCTTACCGGATTTCGTTACCGGAACCGGGTCTTACCGGAACCGGTTTTACCGGAAATTTCCAACGGTTCCGTCCGGTCCCTTAGTTACCGGATTGGAACCGGTTTGGACCGGACCGGTACCGGTTCTTACCGGATCATTTTGTACCGGTAATTTTTTTTTATTTTTTTATTAACTTTAATTATTATATAATATTATATTATTAATTAATAAAATTATATTATTAAAAAACTTCAATTTAAAACTTTAAA
>JAJOOR010016465.1:0-24193 GCA_036250505.1 Solanum acaule
TTACAAGTACTATCCACTCCTATTAATACTACTTAATCAGAATTAAAGGAACATACAAAGAAAAATACAATGAATACTAGAAATGAGCATAGGAACTGATTCTAACTACTTTTCCCGCCAAAATAGTAGTCATGCTGATGGTGTGTGACCTTCCAGCTCAGCAATGACGTGGTATATCACATTCAAATTATGCTTTACAAGTACTATCCACTCCTATTAATACTACTTAATCAGAATTAAAGGAACATACAAAGAAAAATACAATGAATACTAGAAATGAGCATAGGAACTGATTCTAACTACTTTTCCCGCCAAAATAGTAGTCATGCTGATGGTGTGTGACCTTCCAGCTCAGCAATGACGTGGTATATCACATTCAAATTATGCTTTACAAGTACTATCCACTCCTATTAATACTACTTAATCAGAATTAAAGGAACATACAAAGAAAAATACAATGAATACTAGAAATGAGCATAGGAACTGATTCTAACTACTTTTCCCGCCAAAATAGTAGTCATGCTGATGGTGTGTGACCTTCCAGCTCAGCAATGACGTGGTATCTGCCATGTGACTTAAGTATTACGTGGCTGTTGAACCCAAATTGGTATCATAAGATATGATCACAAACATCATCAAAGTTTAATATGGTGGTCAATCACAAAGTTCTTATTAGATAGATATGCTCCTATCTTCACACTAGTGAGTAGTGATAATGTGTTGGAAAACCCAATTGGTAATCATGTTGTGGAGTTTCTCTCTATTCCAATTTGATTGTTGAAGAAATCTGTCACTTGAATCCTAATAGACTATTAACTTCGATCTGAACAATTATTGGTAATAGCACCAAATCATGTCTTGTTATTCCGTCAAAAACTACTCTTTTATTCTGAATATATATTTCATATCATGTTTGGCTCATACTTTTTCCTAGTTTGGATCAAAGTTTGCAGAGACCCTAATTTTGACCACAGGATGTACCTTAATGCAATACTCCCTCTGTCCTAATTTATGTGGCTTACTTTTCTTTTTAATCAGTCTCAAAAAGATGATACATTTTCATATTAAGTAACAATTTAACTATAAAATATCTAAAATACCCTTAATGAAATGATTTGCAGTCACACAAATTTCTATCATTTATTTTGGACCATAAGTTTTAAAAGTCTTCATTTCTTTCTTAAACTCTGTGCCGAGTCAAACTAACTCACATAAAATGAAGAGAGTATAAGATATCTTTATTGAAAAGATCTTTATGAGCAATATCTTATATATAAGGAAACTTAATTTCATCATCTCAATCCTTCCTTCATTTTCATTTTTGCCAAAGTGCATATGTGTTCGGAGAGAGGAAAAACCAAGTTCTGATCACCACACATGAAGCTAATGAGAGAAATTGAGAATTTTTTGTATTGACAAATCAGTAAAATAAGTGATACACTTGTTAAATTCACTTATAGGAAAAATCTATCATATTAGTAACACCAAAAATAAAAATGTATGAACAAATGGAACTAAAACTAATACAAAGTTCATCAGTCGCAGCTAGTGCTGATATGGCGAAGTTGCTTGAACTCTATTTTTTGTTTCTGTAGAAATCCTTGTAGAGATCGCTTCATGAATAAACCAGTTTGAGGTTGTAATAATGGTGATGATGGCTCAGACATCTTGTTTGTTGTCTCCTTCATTCCTCTATTTGCAAGATATATTATAGCTTTAGCCTGCATAACAAAATAACTCATTTAATTAATTATTATAATCAATAAAAAATGCATCTTTTAAACTAAATTCATATACTTGGTGAGAATCTTAAAAGCTTAATTGGTTGATTATCTTATGTACCTGAAGCTCAGTAGCATCGGAAACCACAAATTTTCCATTGTAAAATATAGTTAGCTGTTGTGATTGCTTATTCTCCAATTGTTGATCCTCCCTAATAGTAAATAAAAACATATAATCAAATATCTTATAAACATTACTTATTACAAGAAGTATAAAAGACGGAGAATGACTTACATTGTACAATTCTTAGAAGAAAAATTATCTAAAATAGAAGGAGGCATAAGAGTGAGCTCCAAATTACAATTTCTTCTCATTTTCTTCAATTAATTGGGAGAAAAGAATAATCAACAAACAAGTTGTTTTTTTAGTGATAATGGAAGATTTATTATTCAGTTGAGATATATAAGAGAGAGAATTAATGAAAGAAGATAGGAGAGTTTGAGTGAATATATACAAGATGATTTTTTTGGGTATTACAAAGCCACGTTTTTAATTAGTTGAGCTTTAAACACGAAACGCACACTTGAAAAAGGAGAATGTACAAAAAGAAGATGCGTCCCCACAAACAAATAGCTACGTGTTACCACGTGATAAATGAGACTAATTTGACTTTAAGAAGGTTTACGGTTCGATTTGGATGGATTATTAATTTAATTAGATTTTAAACTATTCAAATTAAATATAATATTTATTTATTAATTTGGTTGTTATTTGTTTCAATTCGATTTGGTTTACATAAAAATAAACAAAAATAATTCATTCAAAAAAGATAACAATCTATTCAAAACAAAAAAAAAATTGTCATCGTGTCATTTTGAATCTTATAAATTTTATATCAAAATTTCAATTATGTTTAACTTTCTCCTTATATTTTTTCTTAATTCAATGTATAAAATAACATAAATTTCTGGATAAAGCATAAGCTATCAATATTGCTACACAAATAAGAAGTATTATCATACCTTATTTTTTTTTTTTAAATGAGAATGCTTCGCTTAAAGAATTATTTATAAAATGTAATTACGTATTTAATTATTTAAAAAAATTGTTTATAAATTTCCAATTTGATTCGATTATTTCTTCTGTTTTTTTTAAACAAAATCAAAATCAAGCGAAATATTATTGATTTTTTAAAATGTAAAATCATACCAAATCAAATAAAAATAGATTTATTTAATTGGTTTGGTTTTATTTTTTTATTCAGATCAATTTTTATCCAAATCATAAACATTTTTATCGATAACTAATTTTCCTATGTCTATATTTACTCGCCACTTTAAATTTTACATGTACCTTTAAATACAATGATTCAATTAGTATTTTACACATAATAATATTGACATTTAATTTTAGATCTTGAAAAAAATTTATAAAAGAAGTAATAAATGCTAAAGCTATGAAAAATTAAAAATTAATATATTAAAAATATTGACATTAAGGGAGTACATCCTTAGTTTTCTTCAGCGATTTCGGCTATTTTTTCGTCCATTAGTTTTTCTTTCATTATCATCTGTATGGACCATACACGCAACACACTTGTCTTTAGTCGACTTATTAATTAAGAGTATTTGTTCTCACTATTTTAAATTTTTTAATATATTTTGTATCAGTTGCTTTTTGCAAGAATCAAAAGGTGGAACGTGACAAAAAAAAAATTAAAACAATAAGTTAAGAGAGTTTGCAAAATTATTATTTTGTTATAAAATTAAAGTAAAATAAGACATTACAACATTTTATGTCTACAATCACCCTAGAAAAGTGTGGCCTAAACTATGAAAAGTGTGACCTTTGATAAAAGGCCACACTTTTGGACTTTAAGCCACGCTTTTTCAGGGGTGGCCGCAAGAAGCGTAACCTTAGAGTTTAGGCGACACTTTTCAAGTGTTGTCTTATCAGCTATGCTTAAAAGCGTAGCCTAAAAGGCAAAAAGGCTACGTTTTGCAGTACCTCATATAGCAACATCTCTATCTCACAGAACTACACTTTCAACTTTCAAGCGTTGCTTTGCTTCCTTATTGCCCACGATTTTAAAGTGTGGCCTTTTCTATCTAATGTATGACAACACTTTGAAGTGTAGTCCTTGCCCATGTGCATACCACAATTTACAGTCCTATGGCTACACCTTTTAGTGTGGTAATATTATTTTGGCTATAAAATATTTATATGCCACAATTTCTAATTAAAAAACACCAATATTGTTTTACAATAAATAATCTCAAGCATTAAATTAGCTAATAAGTAATTCAAATATATAAATTTGCAATAAATTCTAAAAGATAGTATGTCTTCTGTACATGCACATACTTATAAAGCAATATTCTAAATATGTGTACACAATAGTTCAAAAAGTACTCTTACAATAGTTCAATATATTCTAGCAATGAATATATTTCACAAAATCAAATATAATGTATTCAAACTTTTACAATAGTTCAAAAATTCTTCTTCATCAACTTCAATGAGATCAAATTGACTTGTGGCGACCCTTCAAATTTGATAACCTCCATTTCCCTACACATTTAAAATGAAATTAAAAATCAAAACAAACCATGTACAACATATCAGATTGCAGCATTTATAGAAGAGGCAAGAAGTTCTGTTGGAGTGCAGCAGATTGCAGATTGCAGATTGCAGATTTGCAGATTTGGGCAAGATTGCAGATTGCAGATTGCAGATTGGAGGCAAGAAGTTCTGTTGGGCACTGTATAAAATCGATTACAGCAGTTGCAGATTGCAGATTGCAGATTGCAGACTGAAGATTTGTTGAGTTCAGGCAGCACTATATATAGCAGATTGCATCAACTTTTACAAATAAATATTTACACAAACTAAGCACCAAAATCAAGACTCCTCAAAGCTAAGACATTGGGGATTCTTCCCCTCACCTGGCAGAACACCTCACATCAACTCAAAGGATGAAACATAGCAACTCAAAGGAGGTAACATAATGAAACTTCAGTTTCATTGACAAAGATAAGTTGAGCAAGATTATGATCTTAGCAAAAATAACACTCATATACCACAATTAGATAACAAATGAAGAATAATTAGAAGTTCGATTAATCAAATATAGACCATTTCCATTAGAATGGAACATGACAAACTTAGTCACAATGATATCAATAAGACTAGCACATAGGAAGAACATGAATTCTACAACCTGCAAATGTTCAATAAACTTTCTTGAACCCCAGTATAGCAAGGTCTCATACGATACACAGCCAAACAGATGAATGCATCAAGTACAATATAAAGTGTTCCGGGAGAATCTGACTTAGAAGCAGTCACCAATAAGCAAAGGTACAAGATAAATAAGAGAGAGGACTTTATCAATATTCTTATGATAGTCAAAATGTAAGCTTGTCAAAAGTAGATAAAAATGATATGTTTAAGGATTTAAAGAGGTTTTCTGCTCCTGCAATGTATCATTCCATGAGTAACCTAAACCATTTAATTACATAATGCACAAAATGGATTTGTTGAGTTCAGGCAGCACTGTATTATAGCAGATTGCAGCAGCTCTTACAAATAAATATTTACACACCATATGAAAAGAACATAACACAAACCAAGCACCAAAATCAAGACTCCTCAAAGCTAAGACATTGGGGATTCTTCCCCTCACCTGGCAGAACACCTCACAACAATCTCAATGTGGAAAAAAGGGAAGATGACACACCTAATTCTCGCAAAATAGAGTCACAATCGCACATAGGAATGTATCAGTACATCAATGCCAACTCCAAGTCCATTTCAGGCCAAGGAGAAAAATCCAAATAGGGATCATGTAAATCAGGATAGTAGTCGCACCAAAGAAAGCATGAAAAAAGAGGAAATTAATCAAACAAATTGAAACAGAGGGAGTATTTCACAAAATTGATCTAAAACCTGGACATCCACAAACTGTGAAAGGGAACAGATCTAAAACCTGTATACTTCAAGGAAGCATTCACGAACCATCTTTGCGCAAACTGGACAAAATATTTTAAACTATCACCCGTCACCCCTCTTTCACATGATTAGAAACAAAAGTTGCAATAGCATGAACAACAAGCTTTTCAGCTTCCTCTTGGGTGGACTCAATCAACTGCAAGTGCTTTTTGCACATTTTGAAGGAGTGATCACCACCGTCTATCACATATAATTCATTAACACACTTCATTTTCTTTCTTACAGCTTCCAGCTTTTTGAGTAGACAAAGCCCATCTTTGCTGCCCTACATGAAAATAAGATATAGCATTTATACAAAATCTTGAGCATGAATTTAAGTTTACCCTTGGCACCATAACCCCCTCCCAACTCCCAAGCCACATAATTTATGATATTATAGTAATGGCTGAGAAAACACAACTGATTGTGCTGTGAATAATATAATAAAGTTAGTTAGACCTAGCAAATTAGCAATGAGTGCACAAAAATAGTCAAAAGAAATCATAATGAAATGTAATTATGTATGCATATATGTCGATTCAAATGTATATCTCAGCCCCATAGATACAAGTATGCATATAGCCCATCTGTAAGCAATTCAAATTTAGCTAATGTGTGTCCATTCTAGTACGTATTAATAAAAATGTCCGTCTAACAAATAAGCCTCCATAAGATGGACCTTTATGTCCATGTGATACGGATCCATCTACCACAAAGTGCTTTTACCTGCATGAACATAACAGGTACATCAATTTGTAGCAATAACTCATCTCGTGTTGCACCATTTGCACCCTGAAAGATTTGCGACTAGACTTATAAAAGAGATTTTTTTTTAAAATGACTGTATATATTCAGTAATAGATAAACTACTAAAATGGTAAAAACAACTATCATAACGGTAATATTTTCACTGCAGTATATACGTACATGCCTAAACAGATCCACCTTTACAACCAACTAAGTAATGAACAACATGATCAATTGATCGTGAACATCAAACTCAAAAACTAATGTTATTGCCTTGGTTGTTGTTTTAGTTGTTCAGGTGTACCTGCACTTAGTTTATGTGCCGAGCATTCTAATCTTAATAATCAATTTAGACCACTCAAGATGGACAGAAACAAAGCACTTGATTTTGGAATAAGACTGAATGTAGCACATCATGCAAGGAACATGTATATAAACATCAAATGCAAATAGATTCTTGAGTGCAACCAATTGGGCATATATGAGTTGCAGCGATGTAAAGTGTGTGTAAAGTACATTCTCAAAGCAATTTGTAGCCTCCAACGACCAAAAAATATATGCAAATACTCAAAAACTTTATATCGCAATAGATATCAAGAAAGATTAAAAAATAATTTCAAGTGCTAAAACTAGATAAATTAGCAACGAGGAAATTAAGAAGTTTTCTTCTTATAATAACTTTAGATTTATTAAAAGGTGACCATTATTTTTCTCCAAATTCTAAATAGTAATGGACTTTTTGACTTATGAAAAGAGTTTAATGAAAAATTGTAGAGCAGCTCCTCAGTTTCAAATAGAGGGCATAACAATCCAGCTTTCAAAAACTAGAAGGGAAAAATATATTTGAGTTGGTGTTTACAACACAAACCAACTAGTGTCCAACTGTCATCCCTGTGAGGATGCAAAAAAAAAGCTAGATTTAAATCCAGCTTACTAGCTTGTGAAAAAAAGAGAGGCAAGTTTTTATAAGCTTTAAAAAACCTTTTGGTTGTAAGCTAAGAGTAAAAATTCAATACAGCATGGGAAACATACAAAAATCCATGAATTTATGGTGGGATAAGATTTTCAGTATGTTAGAAGCATCATCTTTCCACCAGCTCTGGTTACACGAATTATTTGGACATAATCTTCTAAAAGGCACCATCGTATGAACGTCAACAAAATAAATGTTGGAGGTAGAATCTCGCCTAAGCTTTAAAAAGATTAGACATAAACCTCCAAATCAATCATCATTAACTCATCCAGCTTTGGGGGAAAAGGAAAAATTAAGAAGTAAATAAAATAAAGGTATACATTTTACATGCATCAAAACTGAGCAATAGGAATTAGAGCTGTAATACATATGGGTAAGAAGGGCATGATTATTATCAGGATAATAGATAACCTTTAATGGGTAACCCAAGAAAATGATAGCTGAAGCACCAATGCCATTAACAGCTACCATGCAGCTAACCCTACAACAAAAGAGGACATTTGTTGCATGTCTTAATATGGAATTAAATGTCATTACCTTACACTTCATCAATTCTCTGGTACACCAAGGCAATAAAATACATTAGATCAGGCAATGCACCCAAATAATTATGGCTATGTGGAATATTAAAAAATAAAATAAAATATACATATATATATATATATATATATATATAATTAGAACCTTTCTGCATAATATCTAAAAGAAACAATTCAAACACTGAAACCGGAAAGTAGTAGAACATCCAGCAAACCAAATTTAAGCAGTAACTCATAATAAAAGATAAGATATCTACACATAAGTTACTTGTAAAAATGCTACAGTGATTAGAATGAACACATACTGAAATACATATATCAAAAGAGGTCTAGAAAGGACATGGACATAATTTGTTACTACAACCCTGGTACATAATTTGAGCTAGAAACTCAACTCAATATGACTTACCCTTTTTTATTATTGACAAATGTTAGAATTCAGTTGTCTGGATGACATCAACTGATTTCGAATAAAACAGGAGAAAGTTCCAAAATGGAAAAACTATGGTTATAGGAATAAAATAACACTTGTAGTTGCTATTTTACTTAGAGAAATATTGAAATATTGATGATGATACATGGTGTTAGTGATTAATAAACTAGCAATACATTTGACCTTTAAAGAATCTATGGGAGTTGAAACCCCATCAAAACACCTCATATTTCTTTCAACCATATGCTCCAAAAAAATGCAAACAAGTATTATTTTCCAGATATTCTTGATGGATTTATCAACATCCCACAAACACCCAGACCTGTATGCTTTCCTTACTAATTTAGGAGTGACCCATTTGAGGCCAGAAATGCACATAAACATGCTCCAAAAATCGAAGGCAACTTCACAATGTAGAAAATGATGGGCAGAATTTTCAGCTTTTCTTTTTACACATATTACATCTAATGGATAGCTGAATTTTCCTTATCATCATATTATTCTGAGTAAGGCATGCCTCATTCAGAACTGTCCAGGCGAATATCAAAACGTATGTGGGTAATACAACTACGAGCTAGACTCCCAAAAATCAACAAAAATTGTATCTATAGACACAAGAATATCAAAACCCTAAAGCTAAAATTTAGACTTTCAAAGATACAATTTCTTACCTGATAAACCCTATTCCAACAAAATACTTTCAATGTGATGAAGCTTTAAGACACCATCTTCTCAAGTGAAGCATTTTAGTGAGGCGTGTTCATCTGTGAGGCGTAACCTTAAGCTCTTCAACAAGAAATCGTGAAATCTGTGAGAATGTTTGACGGAAATCGTGTTCTTCAGACTTAGCTTGGAGAGAAAATCGTGTTCTTCAAATAGACGGAAAGTTTTTCTGATTTGGGGGAAAAGAAAGTCTTAATGTTTTATGAATTACCTGATAAACCTTCAGTGATTCAGCGTGAAGTTCTTCAGTGATTCAGCGTGTTCTTCAGTGATTCAACGAGAAAATTTGACGGAGAGAAAAGCTCTTCAGCTCGATTTGGGGATTCAGCGTGTTCTTCAGTTTTGATTCGGGGGAAAAGTAAATTTTAATGTTTTATGAAATATGTTTTTTTGCTTAATAAAATGGGAGGGAGAGTTAAAAATGTTGGAGGAAATATAATATTTTAGTGAAAACTTTAAGGTCATATTTGTAATGTGTTGTACGTTTTTACAATTATAAAAATAGGACACTTTAAAAGTATGGTCATATATATAAATAGTTGTTGCCAATTATATCATACTTTAACAATGCTTATAAAGTGCAACTTATACCATTAAAGAGTACACTTTACAAGTGTACTCTATATTATCGAAGCTAAAAGTTAAAAACTTGGGCTACGCTTTAAAAGCATCCCCAAAACTATTTTAGGCAACACTTTACAAGCGTTGTCTAGATTTAGTGTGGCCGTAGGCCTAAAATGTTGTAGTGCAAGAAATATAAAACAAGAGGAATAATATGAGATAACTTTCTTTCTTTTAAGTGTTCACCAAATCTTCAAGTCTCTACAATATGAACCCTTATGCCTCTATTTATTGTGTAATATAGAGGCATACAAAAGGTTAGTCATAAACACGATATTAACATAAATATAATGGAGGAGGTTATAGAAGTCAAATGTTACAAGAATAATGGTTATAAAGTTGGAGGTTATGGTTATCTTCATAATGGGGGAAAGTAATGGAAATAATGGGTGAGAGTTCCTTCTTGGTGTAGTAGATATCCACACTATAATATTTTATAACACTCCCCCTTGGATGTCCATAGATAATATGCTTCATTAAAACCTTACTAGGAAAAAACCCTGTGGAAAAAATCCTAGTGAAGGAAAAAGAGTACACATATCTTTTAATACACTTTGAATGTTGCCTCGTTAAAAATCGTACCAGGAAAACTCTATTGGGATAAAATCATGGTTAAGGAAAAGAGTACAACGCGTATTTTTCTCCCCCCGATAAAAACTTTACTTGATATCTCGGAGACGATGCATTCCAATCTTATATCACAACTTCTCAAATATTGATGTTGGCAATCCTTAGTGAATAAGTTTACATGATTATCACTTTAATGGGTCTTTGAACGTTTATCTCACCATTTTGTTGAAGATCATGTGTGAAAAGACTTTTGGTGAAATATGCTTTGTCCGATCTCATTTGATTGTATCCTCCCTTCAATGAGCTATATATTATTTTCGTATATGGTGGCTGTAATATTCTTTCCAAAAGAAAATCATATATTTTCTGAATATGATGGATTATGATTCCAACCAAACACACTCCCGACTTAATTCATAGATCAATATTATTTATGCATGATTTGAAGAAGTGGTTACTAATGTGATTCTTTGAATGCCAAGATATTGTTGTGTCTCCATATGTAAATAAATAGTCCATTTGCGATCGAGCTTTATGCAGATCAAATAAATATTCAGCATCTACATAATCAAATCATATCTGACTCGGAGATTGATCATTTCAATTTTATTGAAGCCCGTCTTTTCTTCTGAAAGAAAATCACACATCTTCTATGTGTTGAGTCACTTGCTTTGTTAGTTTCTTGTCATAACTTGAATGATAATATGACAATCTTTTCACATAACTTTCGTTATGTATATCAAATAATGTTCTAGCATTTGCATAACCAACAATCTATGAGTGCACCAATTGCACTAATACATGACATTTTAAATTATTTTCATAAGATCAAAAAAATTCTTTCTTTGTGTTAAGTAGTGTCAAAATCATTGGGTACTCAATGGAATTGCTTTAAGACCTTTTAAATCCTTCAAAGATTTTCATATAACCTTAATCATCTAGTTAGACATAATAATCATTCATTATGCATTCATCTATGGCCAGACTGAACAAGTCCCATTGCATCCACCACTAGAGAATATATCTCTATTTAATAATGTCAGGATTTTTGCGAAAACCTTTTATGCCCCAAGGCACAAACTGCACTTTATATCTTACAGTTATACTTTCGCAGGATGATTCAGTTGTACCACAATGGCATTATATTTTGATCCATGAACTATAAGATCAAAACATCACTTTTTTAAGTGAAACAAAATATACTTGAATAGTGGAAATTATTTATCTGTCCACACTATATGACAGATTCGAATTTAAGATCCTCGTAAGCATTTATAATATTGAGTGCTACTTCATATCAAAGATACTGTCGACGGTCATTTTGATATTGATTCCAATACGACATAACTTATCGAGATCTCTTCATTTTTCATCATTTTCAGGTACCTGAACCTTTGCCAAGGTTTTATGAAGTGTTATGTCATAGTGCTCTTTCAAAGCACTTACCTCATTATCATGACCATTTTGATAATTTGCTCCTCTCCTTCCTCAATGAGTTTTACATTTGGAATTGATTGGTCTATCACGCTTCTGGCGTACCGTAGACTTTGTCCTTCAATGACTATTTATTGAAGCATTTGCAGCTTAATTAAAATATTGGGTCAGCAAATACATCTGACAAATTATTTACAAAATTTTGCAAATGAAGTATCTCTTGAACTTCAAGTTCACATTTTTTTAACGAGGATCTAGATAATTCACCCCACACATAATTTTCAGCTGCTAAACATATCCCCCCCTAATGTTAAGAAATCTAACATTTACCCCCAACCTCATTTGGGGATCCATCTTTGTGTGTGGTGGAGCAATAAAATCATATGTGCACACATCAAATTTTAGATGTAAATTATTTGGTTCCTGACCCTAAACCAATTGTGATGGGAGAACCTTGTTGGCTTGATGCATACATGTTAAATAAACTCATCTCATACCAAATTTTATTTGAGAGATTTATTCTGATAATCAATGGTCTAGCTATAATTGGAAGCAAACAATTTTTACTAAACCAACCAGTATTATCAACATAATTTTATAGTTTGGAACTGCGCTCTTAATTTAACAATTTGAGCAAACAACCTTACAAAAATCAATTTGCAAGTTGATACAAATGCACATGTGACCATACCATAGATGCATCTATTAAATCATAATAGCAAGCGGTCCACATGCCAGGTGAACGGGCCCATATTCACCTTTTTATATGTTCCAAATTATTTCAAGGGATACAATCCCAACCTTAGTTGGTACAACGATCATTTTATCATGAGAACAAGCAACACTAGAGAATTCTTGAAGAAACTTTTATTTCTTCAAACATATAGTCCCATGAATTCTCAATTTCTTTTGCATCACATTTGAATCAGAATGGCCAACCGATTATGCCAACTGATATTTATTCTAGTAAACTTCTAGTTTACTTTTGCATATGATTCCATCAACATGCCCATATTTGTATACAACAAACAATGGGAAAAAATGGATAATCTTATACGTAATTATTTATAACCCACTTTGGTTGTAGTAATTTGAAGATATTAAATCTTCCCATAATTTATAGTCTCAATATAATATTTTTTTCATTTCAATTCTTTCGAAACATAAAAAGTTTCTTTTGAGACTTACTACAACCCCAATATTATGAACAATTTCATTCCTCTGGATAGTAACAAATTAGCCCTTTCGAAACTCTCAATTAATTTTGTGTACTACCAAAAATTTCACAACGTCATTCTTATGGTGACCATCTCCTTCAAGGAGAAAATTATTATTACTGTCATGGTTAAAATTATCACATGCAAGTCTTATTTCTTGACAATCAATGACAAATTTGTGTTGCCACACAACAATATTTATTTTGGTCATAGCCACAACCTTTATAGGAAAGAATTATTTCTTTCTTTTGTCCTTCAATAGTTCGTAATTTAACATACCACAATATTTGTGTAGTACTTAAAGTATATGACTAAATGACCATTTATGTCAAAATATTTCTTTTCAATCTCTTAAACCTCTCGTAGAGGTAAGATGTTACATTTATCCAACAATACATGAATATGTTCTTATCCATAAGAACAAGTCACCTTTTCTTTAAGAAATGGACCATAACCATTTGAACATGTTCCATAAGTTTTTGTCAGAAACTCATTGTCATGCTTTCACATTTATCAAATTTATGTGACTCACCTCAACATCACTTTAAGAGGTCAAATGTACTACCACTTTGTATTCCTTTATTTTGATGAAGGATTTACAAAACTTTTCAAATTGGATTGCACCAACAACAATGTGCGCAATAACCTTTCATATCATTTTGATGGCAAAAATTACCTTCACATTTTGAAGAACCATCTTGAGAACCCATAATGTTCTTCATTTTAATTACCACAATGATGACCATTAATATTTTACCACACTCATATTGATACATTCAACACTTGTCATTTTCAGACACATCATACCCTGCTACCACATTCACATAAGAGAATGGAGCAAATCAATTGACATATCATACCCTGCTACCACATTCACATAAGAGAATGGAGCAAATCAATTGGGCAAATTTCATGACTTTCAGTCAAAAGTATACAACTTTATGTTAGTCATCATCATATCATCATTATAGTGCATTAGGACTTAAACCCAATGTCGTACCCATATAAAGACGTTTTTGGTCATAAATCAATGAGACTTGAACCCTACTTCTTATCATCATGGTACACCGAGACTTTAACTCGATGTCTTACCCACTTGGTGCAGTGAAACTTGAATTCACTGTCTTACCCTCAATCAATGTCTTAGTAAGCCAAATATAATAGGACTCACCATTGAGCCTTAAAAAAATATTGTCACTTTATGATTAACATGCACAAATAAATATAGAACAAAAGAAACACAATAAAAATATTCTCAACAAAGTAAGTATTAATATCTTAAACTTGTCAAAACAGAGCGTTACATGTATTATTATATTATATTATGATTGGTGCACAATAATTAAGCTAGTGAGTTACCGTTATAAATCAAAGAATTAATTGCACACTAAGAAAATAATAATTTAAATTACACTAAAATAAAAGTGCTCACTACCACCACCCCTTTTTCAATTTTCATGTAAACCCAAAATATTTCACGCAGAAAACAAAATAAATTAAAAGCTTATGTAATAACCAAAACAGTGAGTATAATCATAAATAAAATATAAAATAAGTTTCACATACAAAGAAAATATATATATAGTCACATGTGAAAAAAAATGCGCAGTAACAATAATATTAATCATTCACCTTGTTCACAAGTAAAATATAAAATAGATTTCACTATAATTTACCTTGTTCCCGAGAGAAAAATAAACACAATTATTTTACCTTCTTTTATTTACTTTGCTTCAATCCTGCAATAGTAGAACATTCGTGTTGATAACGTGTTGTAAAACTAAAGTAAAATAAGACAAGAAATATAAAACAAGAGGAACAATGTATGAGATAACTTTCTTTCTTTCAAGTGTTCACCAAATCTTCAAATCTCTACAATATGAACTCGTATGCCTCTATTTATAGTGTAACATAGAGACAGACAAAAGGTTAGTCGTAAACATGACATTAACATGAATATAATGGAGGTGGTTATAGAAGTGAAATGTTACAAAAATAATGGTTATAAAGTTTGAGGTTATGGAAGTTATGGTTATCTTCATAATGGAGGAAAGTAATGGAAATAATGGGTGAGAGTAACTTCTTGGTGTAGTGGACATCCACACGATAATATTTTATAACATATTTAACTTTTATGATGTGAGTTTTTTGTCTTTTTGAATGAGCAGATCCATCATTTGCTTCACGTTGTTATATATCTATCTATGTTTACCGACACATGCGTTTGCACGTTTATTTTATATTAATTAATTAGTACACTCACCTAATATGAAATTCATATTATTTGAATGTGTGCGTTTATTCTTTAAGTGTTAAATTTCTTTCACTTTAAAATTAAAATTTTAATTAGTCGACATCATATACTTTCATTCAAATTCAAAAAATATATATTTAAAACTTCATAGTATACGTTTATAAAAGTTTTGTCTTATGTTGATTAAGATCCTTTATCGAAAAATTCTGAAAACATATATTATTATTAGGAAAAAGGGTCTGAAAAATACTTCAACTTTGGCTGAAATTGTTGTTACCCTCCTGCACTATTTAGTAGTGTATTTTAAAAGTATATATGTGCCCACGTGGACACGTTACTATTTATAATTATGCAATTTTTATGATGTCCACATGGCACATATAAACCTTTAAAATATACTATTAAATAGTGTAGGGGGTAAAAAGTCCTTTCCAAAGTTCGGTATTATTACAGCAATTTCGGTCAAAATTCGAATATATTTCAGATCTTTTTCCCTTATTATTATTTTCACTTGGCTGCAGATTTCATTGAAAGGCCTTCTACCTCGTGATATTATTTGATTTTCTTGAAAATAATGTTTTTTTCTCATCACCTATTCCTTTTCATTAATTATCGATATATATATCACAATTTGTTAATTTCGTCTCGAATATAAATGATTTTTTTTCTTTTCTTAAAATATTTATAGTTAAAATATATTGAGGAATCAATTGACTCTGAAACATAAGGTAACAAGACTACAACCCAGCCATTGTCTTAAAGGATCCCAAATAATCACCACCGTGCGAGGATAAGCTAACCCCAAAAATTCATCCTTAGTTCAAATTGCAGACTACAAGTCACCTGCGTGAAGTTAGAATTACTAGTAACCGTCGTTAATCATATGGTGAAAAAAATCATTTTCGAGCTTTATATCCACCGTCCATCACACTATGGGTGTTGGCTTGCCCAAAGTTACTATTTAACTTTAAGGAAGAGGATCCTAAAGACAGGACTAGTGACTGAATTAAAGTTGATATAATATCTCAGATGGTCACTCAATTATGAATAGTTTCTTAGAAAATCACTCAATTATGCATAGTTTTCTTAAAAAGTCATTCATCTTTATTTTTAACTCAAAAGTCACTCAACTAAGGATTTTTCTCCTAGAAAGTCACTCAACTATTGATATTTCACCTAGAAAGTCAGTCAATCAATTCAAATGATTTTTTAATTAAATTTTACTGAACTAATTTTTTTTTAAGCTAAATTTTAAGAAATAAAAAGGTACAAATTATTTCATAAAAAATATTAAATGTATATTGGTAAAAGATAACAAAATATCGGATAAATATCCATTATGGATCATACTAGTAGATCTAATTTATCCTATTTGATTTCTTAAAATAGAAACTCAATATTAGAGTCGTTAATATGAGCTAGGCTTGTTGGGTCGGCCTGGCCTAACCTGTGATTTGATAGGGCTGGACTACGATTTTTGAAGCCCATTTAATAAAAGGGCTTTTTAACCCGGCCTGAATAAGTCTGCCGATTTGTGGAGATTGAGAAATATGGATAGGGCCGGCCCGTGGGCCAAATAAAAATTAATTAAAAAATAAAAATAAAATAGAGTATTAAAAATAACAAGAGTCTAAACTCAAAATCTATTTAAAGTTTGAAATATTACAATTTAAATACAAATTATGTTCATAATTTATGTACTACATAAAATAAAAATTTCTGAAAATTTCTAGGGAATCACTACATAAGCCGTAACCTATGTAATATTGTCATAATTTTTGTGTTTTATTATGATTGGAAAACAATTAGGTTAATATTTCTATTTAGCTATTTATGTTTTTACTTGAAATCAAACTTAATAAATATTATAAAGATAATTTTATTTGTGGATTTGATCAACAAGTAGTAATGGTAACACCATGTAATATTGTCTTGTCGATACTTATGATAATATTTAAAATTATTATTTAATAAAAAAATTATAAAAAATATATTTTTTTAAAAAGAGGGTGAGCCGGAAAAGCCCGTAGCCCACGTACTTGTCGGTTGGGCCAACCATTTTCTGGCCCACCCCAAAAATGAGCTAGCCCGGCCTAACCCGTAAAATTTCAAAGCATGTATGAGTTAGTCCGAATGGGATAGGCCAGCCCATATTGACAGCTCTACTCAATATGACGATATATATCGTCTAAATACATATTTCATTTATCTTGTTGATTTTTTGTTGTCCCTTTCCCCATTTTATTGCTGCTTGTACTAAAAAAAGAATTATTGCGGAATCATCTTAAGAGCAGATATTGCTCGTTTGAAGAGATCATGACTTAATAAAAAGTATATATTAATGGGTACCGTTTTATTTAAATAACTTTTTATAAATAATGAGTACCTTTTTATTTTAATAAATTTTAATAACTAATGGGTATCTTGTCATTTTTTAAGAATTTATTTTTAAATAAGTTTTTTATTTAAATAAAATTAATCTATAAAAATATTTAAATTGAGTGAGTGACTTTCTAGGTAAAATATCAATAGTTGAGTGACTTCTTAAGAAAACTATCATTAGTTGAGTGACTTTTGAATTATAAAATAAAGTAGAGTGATTTTCGAAGAAAATTATGTATAGTTGTGTAACTTTCTAGGAGAACTATACATAGTTGAATGACCATCTGAGATATTATCTCAATTAAAGTCGTAACAAGGCTTGAAAGTGGGAAAAGGAAGAAGAGAAATGAGTTAGCTTAGGAGTTAGAAGGTCAAACACATACAACAATACCTTTAACTTACATTAACATTTTATTCAGACATTTATAACATAGAGCATAATTAATATTTTACTCCTTATATAGACAAAATGAATTATATAAATTAAAATTTAAAAAATCATTATCTTCAGCATAGAGAGTTAAATTAAAAAAAAGAGGTCGATGAAGAAAAAAATGAACTTGTAAAGTAGATGAAGGGAAATATGGGGTTGAAGAGAAGATAAGAAAATATATAGGGAAAAAATTGTTAACATAAAAATATTGAATATTAATATTAAAAAGATTTTCTCACATACTTTAAAAGGTAAATAACTTTATTTATCTGTTCAGTTAATATTTTATGTTTAAATAATATATTAAAAATAAAGTTGAAGAATTAAAATAAAATAAGATTAAGTTAGAGTGCCAAAATAGAAAAAACATGCGGAAAAAAAATGAGAAAGAAAAATAGAGAGAAGAGGAGACAAGATATTTACAAAGATGCGATAGTCACATGTGAGAGAGAAAGGGAATAGAATATTTTTTCTGAATCAATAAATATTTTATCTAATTTTTCTTTTAAATTCACTTTGAGAATGATAGTGACAGCTAGGGTTGTTCATGGTTATGATTAAAAAATTAAATTTAATCGCAATTTGAATCAAAACGATTAAAAAATCGATATTTGGTTTGGTTTGATTAGGTTTGATTTTAAAATTTGAAAATTGATACTATTTGATTTGGTTTTGATTTTACTAAAAAACAACCGCAAAATTAACCAAACCCAACAGATAAATTTTATAATATATTATTCATAAATAAAATATAAATATTTTGTTAAATTTAATCAACTTAAGTCTTTAACTTTACCATTTTCTCAAGCCAATACTTAATTTTTAGCTCAACTATTACAATCCTAAGTTCAAGTCCATCAAAATTCATTACTTTACATGTAGAAATATATACTCAAAACAAAGCATAAACAATTTCTTTTGTTAATCAATTACATTTAAAATACATTTCAATCAAAATAGAGTAGTCAAAATTTCAACTTCTAAATATTTAGTTTATGTTATGAAATGAAGACAGAATACTAAAATCGTATGAAGAGAGCAAAGTAAAATAGAAAGTAGAAATAAGAGTAGTCACTATTTTTGGGTGTGTCTTTTCATTATCATTTCAATGCCCTTTTATAGGCAATATGACTTGGAGTAGTCATATTACTATAGTAGCAAGGTGATGTTACCACATAACATCCACACATACATATTGCTATAGTAGCAAGGTGATGTTACCACATGACATTCATAAATAAATATTGCTATAGTAGTAAGAACACAAATTTAGTAAAAATTCAAGTATACATAGTCGTTCATAATTCTTTCTTTGGATGTTCATGTCTTGATTTATAATGTGCCTCGTTGAAACCTTACTAGCTAGAAAAAAAACCAATGGGAAAAATCCTAGTGAAGGAAAAAGAGTACACATATCTTGTAAGTTGTAATACGCATTGGTAGCCGCCTCATTAAAAATCTTACCAGGAAAATTCAGTGGGACAAAACCTCGGCTAAGGAAAAAAGAGTGCAACACGTATTATACTCCCCCTGATTAAACATCACTTAACAACTTGAAGATGATCCATTTTAATCTTATATCTTGACTTCTCAAATGTTGAAGTTGATAATGTCTTGGTGAATACGAAGTGTTAAACATCGGCTACATCCTTGTTTTGAAGATCATGAATAAGAAGAACTTTGATGAGATATATTTTGTTCAGTCTTCTTTGATGTGTACTCCTCTTTGTTGAGCTAGACATGCATCAATGTCTTCATATAATGTTGTTGGAATATCTCTTTTCAAAGAAATGTCGCATATTTTTTGGATATGTTTACTGATCTCAACCAAATATATTTTTGACAATAACTCAATCGTGATCTTACCGGTGTAGACAAATTGCTCGTTTAATTTGTTAGCAGCAACAATCGAGCACTGACAAACACTTTCACTAACAAACACTTTCAACAAAATTGACTGTCTTGTGGGATGATTTGATATGATAGTATTTCCAAATGAAAATAGATAACTTTCTTGAGATCAAACTTCATAATTTTCTGCAATTTCATGATCAATAAATCTTGACACAATTGATCAGAATCAATAACTTATATCGATATTTGATTCACTCTAATATCTCCACCGATAAGAGTGATATATTTTATTTTTTTTTGGAAATAAGAGTGATATTATATTTAGCATGCATAAAATTATTTACCATGAATAATAATAGCAGGATACATAAATGCACCAATTGCACTATGACATGGTATTTTCTAATCATTTTAATGAGATCCAAATTGATCTTTTATGTTATGCGATCTTACGACCATTGGGGTACTATTCAATGGATTAGCTTTATAACCTTTTAAATCCTTCAAGAATTTTCATATAATATTTACTGTCAAACTAGACATGATAATCATTCATCATGGGTATTCAAGTTTTTCATGTATTGTCAGACTAAAAGAAACATCATTGCATCCACCTTGGGAGTATATATCTCCATACAATAATGTCAGGACTTTTACGAAAAATCTTTATTTTTCAATGCACAACCCGTACTTTGTATTTTACGATTTTTCTTATCGCACAATAATTTATTTGTACCCCACTGACATTATAACTTAGTATATGGACAAAATAAGTCCAAAACATCATTTTTCTATCCAAGTGAATAGAAAAATACTTGAATTGTATTTTCTTTGGCCTATCATTTATCTGACAACTCTCGATAGATTTAATATCAAGATCTTCATCACCATTTATCATTTTGAGCGCTACATTATATTCAAGATATCGTTGACGATTATGTGATATCGATTCAAATGTGACATAACTTATGAATCTCACTTTATTTTTCATCATTTCCAGGTACCTGAACCTTTGCCAATGTTTTTATAAAGTGTAATGTCATAGTGCTCTTTCTAAAGCACTTGCCTCATTATTATGACCATCTTGATCATTTGCTCCTTTATCTTTTGAATCGATTAATTTATCACACTTCAGGCGTGCCATAAATTATGTCCTTCAAGGACTTTCACTGGAGCATTTATAACTAGATTATAACATAGGGTTAGCAAATGCATTTGACAATTGACTTAAATTATTTCTTCAATGAGGATCATGATAATCATTATGTATAACTTATTTTTCATTTGTTTATCTCCCCCTAATGTTAAAGAATCTAACATTCACCCAACCTTATTTGGGGACTCATCTTTGTGCATTGCGTAATGGTGGAGCAATGAAATAATATGCCACACATTTAAATTTCTAGATGAGAATTATTTAGTTCCTGACCCTGAATCAATTGTGATTGGGGAATCTTGTTGGCTTGACACGTACAAGTGTTGCTACACCTTAAATAACACATCTCATACCAAATTTCTTTTGGGAGTTTTGTTCTCATAACCAATGATTTAGCTATAATTGGAGTCATATAATTTCTACTTAAACCACTTGGATATATACCAACATTAGCAATATAATTTTATAATTTGAAATGTGCTCTTGATTCATCAATTAGAGCAAACAATCTTTGCAAAAATCAAATTGCAAGTCGATAATGAAGCACATGTGACCATACATAGATGCATCTATATAATAGTAAATGGTCCACATGACGGATGCACGGACCCATGTTCACATTTTTATACATTTCAAAATTTCGGGAGATACAATCTCAACTTTAGCTGGTACAATGATAATTTTATCATGAGAACAAACAACACAAGAGAATTCTTGAAGAATTTATTATTTCTTCAATCTATATAACCACATGAATTCTCATTTATTTTCGTATCATATTTGAACCGGATGGTCATCAACCGGTCATGCTAACTGATATTTATTTCAATAAACTTATAGTTTGTTTTGCATGTGAGTCCATCATCATACTCATATTTAGTTACCACAAACAATATGCAAATATGGGTAATCTTTCACATAAATATTTATAACCCACTTTGATTGTAGTAATATGAAGATCTTAAACCTTTTCATATTTTATAGTCTCAATATTTTTCTTCTTTGACTATTTCTTTGAAACTTAAAAAGTTTCTTTCGAGACTTACTACAATTTCAATATCATGAATAATTTTATTTCTTTGGGTAGTAGCGCAATAGCTCACCAAAGCTCATAATTAACATTAAATACTACCACATATTTCATAACATTGTTTTTGTGGTAAACATCTCTTTCAAGGAAAAATTTATATCATTATTGTCATGGTCAAAATCATTACAAGTAAAACTTGTTTCTTGATTTACTTTTGTCATTCGTATCTCTTCCCTTTTATTTAATATCTGGCAAAATATTTGATGCACAGAGATACATAACCAATGACAATTTTTGTGGCAAGAAATTATTTCCTTCCATTGCCCTTTCGGTAGTTCATACTAAAACATATCATAATATTTATGATGTACTAAAAGTACTTGACCAATGATCATTTATATCAAAATAAATTTCTTTATTTCTCTCTAACCTCTCATAGGGGTGAGCTGTGGTATTTATTAAATCATGCATGAGTATGTCCTTATTTATAATTTTCATCTTCTCTTGACACATTCATTTTCAAGAATGGTTCACTTTTCATGATACTTATCACAAGTCACATTCTCTTCAAGGAATTGACTATAATAATATATTCATGCTTCATAATTATTCCTTTCATTAGAAGTTCATTGTCATGCTTTGAAATTTATCATATTCATATGACATACCTCAACATCACTTTTGAAAGTATCACCACTTTTTCATCCTTTTCTTTGATGGAGGATTTATAAAATCAAATTAATTTGCATGTACAATAATCGCGTGCCCAATACTTTTCATACCAAATTTGATGACTAAAATTACCTTCACTCTTTGAAAGACAATTTTGAGAACTCATGATGTTCTTTCTTTCACAATGATGACTATTATAATTTTGTCCCTTCACGTCCATATTCATATGTTTAATCATCAAATATCTTGTTATCTTTCAGACTTTTAATGTATTGCTATCACATTCACTTCAAAGAATGGAGTATATTTAATGGGACGAACTTCACATTTTTTTAAGAGCATATCAATTTGCTCAGTCATCATTATATAATCAATATATTGCACTGGGACTTTAACCCAATGGCTTATCGATATAAAGGTGTGTTAGGCCAAAATATGATGGGACTTGAACCCAAAATCTTATCATCATGGTGCATCGAGACATTATTCGATGTCTTACCCTTTTGGTTCGATGGAACTTGAATCCACCGTCTTACCCTCAATCAATGACATTATATATAGTCCAAAATAAAATTCACCTTTGAGCCTTTAAAATATTGTTACTTTGTTATTAATAGCATAAATACATTTAGTCATAATAACACTTCAAAATATCATATACAAATTATTACCTTTGCTAAACGAAGCAAAGTTGATCCTCATAGGTGGCTTAAATACTATTTTCAACTCAAAAGTTTTATGAATAATTCATTTATTGAAAGACCAACATATTAATTCTAAACATTGACTTCATTTTTTGCTAGTTAAGAAAATTTTTTTCTTCAATTGTAATTCATAGATAAAGCAACTAGAGGTAAACACTAATAATCACAATAAATAACATGATACCTCAAAATTCAAGAATTAAATAAACACTTGATAAATGGATCTAATAAAGTCTACATGTCAAATTGTCTCAATGACATCACTACAAGAAAACTGCCCAATAGCGAAGGGAAAATTGGTCGTTATAAGTAAGAATCTGGTCCCAAAAAGGACAATAGCGACCAGCTGCACTTGTCCTTATAGCCTTAGTCGCTAAGGACCTTTAGGGACGAGATTATCGGGTCGGTCGCTGATTCTTTTTCGGGACTAGCATAATACTGGTCCCTAAAATACATTTAGGGACCATATATCTGGTACCTATTCGCACATATTGAAATCAAAATTATGGTCGTTAAATCATTTTGCAACTAGATTCTAGCTGGTCCATATATCATTTTGGGACGACTTCTATGCTGGTCCATAATCATTTTGCGACCAGTTTGAAGCTGGTCTGTAAATCAGTTTGCGACCAGTTTTTAATTCGTCTATAAATCAATTTACGAAAACTTTTAAGCTGGTCCCTAAATCATTTCGGGACCATTTTGAAGGTGATCCATAAATCATTTCGCAACCATTACA
>JAJOOR010016466.1:0-27853 GCA_036250505.1 Solanum acaule
ACTTACTTGAGAGGTAGCGGTTCATTCCAGACGTGCCCTCAAGTTATCTATATTTACTGTTCTGTTCTATTCTAGAACTTTACTATGAGACTTGTATATTTTATTCAGATTCCGTATTAGAGGTTTGTAAATGTGACAACTAATTCTGGGGTTATGTTGAGTTTATTTAAAGACTTCCGCTTATCTTTCTATCTTATTCTTGTTTTATTAATTCCGTATCGTCGGGTTTTTGGGTGTTAGGCTGACGTGTCCGATGGGGTTTGGGCACGTGCCATCACATCCGGTTTTGGGGTGTGTCACCATCAGATGTAAATCTACCTGATGCTCGATAAACATGAGTTAAAAGCTTGGACAATGATTGTTCTAGTCGTTCATGTATAATGGAAATTTTAGTAAAATTTTTCTTACTAATTATTTTCTTACTTAAACTACAACAAATAATTAAGATCTTAACATTTTGCACTTTATAAATAAACGGGAAAAGAGTTAAAATAGTGTTTGAACTATACAAAATAGATTATTTATATATTTCGTTATATTTTGGGGATCAAAAAAGTCGTTACTATTAACTTAAGAGACCACAAATATTCTTAAAAATTAACATCACTAATATAGTATGTCAGTACGCCATATAATAATAATCCCGCTGCCTAAGCTTGCCAGCTAGGATAGTCACTAAATTTTGACCCAATTAATAATTCAAAACCTAATTTTTTGTCTAGACTCGACCCACTAAAATTAAGAGACAAACTTATCATCATTTCTCCCTTCTCTACAAAGCAAACCTCTTTTCAATATTCACACAATTAATTTCATGTCTATATATTATAAATAAAATAAAGGGTTGGTTGCATTTAATCTCTTTGAATTACTGGCATACTGCTCTTCATTTATTATTTTTGCTTTTTCCATGGTACTGTGGTGTATTTATGGCTTAATAATTTAAAGGGGTCGGATCTAGAAAGAATGAGTAAGTATTTAAATAATAAATTGGATCAAAATTTAGTAGGTATTTTAGTTGATAATTTAGGTGGCGAAATTAATGTGGCGTGTCATATCATTGTTGTTAATTCTTGAGGATATTCGTGATCTTTTAAAATAATTGCGGGAGCATTTTTTATCTAAAAATGTAAAGGATGATAAATAGGCTAATTCACATAGTTTAGATCTTGTGTGGTAAAATATCTATAATAATAATAATTTTTTTAATGTGTATTAAGTTAAACAGTAACAGCTAAAAATGAACGGAGCGAGTAAAAAACCTAGAAACAACGAGTAGTCACCAAATAGGAAAGTGATCGACATGTGTATTGAATTGCATAGGCGGTGTTTTAGCATTAATTATTTATTATTTAAATTATTTTTTAAAGATTAATATTTAATACTGTTATAAAAATAGTCATATCAATAATTTTCTTCGTGTATGTTGAGTTGAAATATGACAAACAATAGTGAACGAAATAAATATTTCGTCCATTTCATATTAGATGGCCATTTTTTATTTTACATGATAATTAAGAAATTATTAATAAATTGATCAAATTTACAACTAAAAAGTCATATTAATTATAAGAGTAAGATATAATTTTTTTTTATTTATCTTAATTAAGTTATCGATCTAATAATATGAAATAACTATTTTTAATAAAATGTCCATCTGATATAAAACGGAGAAAGTTAGACCAAAGTAAATGATTAATACCTCCCTTCTTAGTTCTTTCCAATAATAGAAAATATAATTAATGAAACACGCCTCATATTTAATACGACAGTTGTAATAATTTATTTCCGGGGGCTATTTCACTTGTTATATTTTTTTAATTTATTAATTATTTAAAATGCTAATATTTGTTAATAAATATTCTTTTTTAAATATTTTTTAATAAATAAAAAAGAGTTAATCTAAATAATCATAATTTTAAGTAAGTGTATATGCACTTTATTAATTTTTATGCTAATTAGTCAATGTTTATTTCTTTTTAAAATAATAATTACTATTTGAGTAAAACTAAAAAAAATATATTCAATTATTCCCCATGTATCTATTTATATATGTCATTTTAGATTTCAAGTCACTTAAGAAACTATATAAGTTTACTATTATAACTTTATTTAATATTCTGTTGAAGTCAAGTTTTTTAATAAATAAACATGAATTAATCAATTAGTTTTTCTATGTTGGTCAAATTTATACTCTCAACGGTAAAATAGTAAGACTAGTGTTATTTATGAATTGATTTTGTGAAATGACAAATATTAAAAACCATCTATTTTTAGTAAGGACGACATATAAATACTCACCCCGTCTCATATTAGTTGATCATTATAATAAAACTAATTGTCTATTATTAGTTGTCGATTTTACTAAATCAAGAAAGCATTAGTTAAATTTTTTTCATATTATCTTGCAATTAATTTTTTAAAAGTGTTCACATTTCCTTATAAAATTTCTAAGAAGTTTTTTAAGGAAAAATTAATAATTATCTTTTTATTTATAATTTTTCAAGCATAATATAAATAAAAGGGTAATGTAAAATGGCCAGAAAATTTGGTCAGAAATTTAAAAAGCCAATAATATTCTTTTTATTTTAAAATAAATTGATTTTTTTTCTATTTTTTAATTGAAAGATATTAAAGTTAAAAGAATAAAAATATTTAAAAAGATAAAATAATATAATGTAAAATATGTTATTTTATCCTTTGGTCAAATTTTGACTAAAAGGATTTTTTTCAAATATAAAATGATCAGAAGAATGAAACATAGGGTAATATTATATGATATTCTTGGAAAGGGTGTGACCTTAATCTAAGAGCCTTAACTCCATTATTTAATGTGTGCTGTGATAACTCCAAGATTGGATCGTGCATATCTTATTATTGGGAGTAGTGTAACATAAATTCATTTTTTTAGGAAATGACTACGTTAGCCCGAGCAACATAGATGATTGAATAGACGTTAATTGAAGAATTTCTTTTCTCCGATAATAGTTGTCCACTATTAATTTGACATATCTTTTAAGAAATAATAAATAATAAGAATAATATTACTATATTATTTTTTGACTTTATTAAATTTAATGTTTTGAAAAATGTGTTAGATTATATATAGTATTTAATAATAAGGATAAAATAGACACAAAAAATAAATTATCTTTTAATTTTTTAAATTTGACAAAGATGATTGAACAACTATTTTTAATATAGTGAACAACTATTATTAGACGGATGAAGTAATACCTCCTCCTCTCCAATAATTGAAGTCATTAAACCTATTATACATCAATGCCTCGCTTTTTACCTTAACTTAAAAAAAGATAGGAATAATTATTTTTGATAGACCCCTCGTTAAAAAAAAATAAAATGTCAAAGAGTTTAAGAAAATGGATATAGATATAAAAGCAATAATAACAACTTATCAATATAAAATGGGGAGTGATACACAACAAATAGGGGAAAGTACAGTAACTCAAAGCACAAAAAAGAAGAAAGAAAGTCGAAATTAAAGAACAAGAAACTATAGAAATAGTGTTAATACTACTGATAAGAAAGAAGATCATCAAAGTATTTACCACCAAGCCTGTAATAAGAGAACACTCAACTATCAATTAATTATCTTCTATCCTGATTCACGATCTCTAAACTTTCTTATTAAAGGTTCTTCAGTAATTAAAATTAAAATGTATCATGTCTTGTTTAATCATTTCCAAATAAATAAAGTCATGAAATGCGTGGCATATTTAATAGGATTGTCGTGATAATTTATTTCCTTGAGGCCATTTTACTTGTTATATTTTTTTATTTATATTTATTAAAAAAATACACATATTTTGATTATCATATTTTTATTTACTATTTTTAATTATTTCATAAGTGAGGTATGACCTATGAGAAAAATAGAATATACGCAGATATTAGCTTATTAGCGTCTAAACCCTTCAATCAAACAGTAGAAAAGTATTTTTGAAAACAAAAATTAAGTACTTACCAACTAACTAAACACATCCTCCTAGAGAAATGGAGGAAGATTATCACTATTTGCCTTCTTTTGATTCTGAGCATGATATACAAAGAATTGATGGAGTTAAAACTTTCTTCCATGAATTCTGCATTGAATCCAAGAAGTTATGGAGTCTTGCTTCTCCAGCAATTTCAACTTCTATATGTCAATACTCAATTGCTCAAATCACTCAACTCTTTGCTGGCCATCTTGGAGTCCTACAACTTGCTGCTGTTTCTGTAGAAAACTCTGTTATTGCTGGACTCTGTTATGGTGCTTTGGTAATCTATTACTTCCTCTGTCTCAATTTATGTGTTTTACTTTTATTTTTAATCTGTTTGTCTCATAAGGAGTGTTTCTTTTCATATTTAGTGAGTTTTTATGGTGCTTTGGTAATCTATTATTCCCTTCATTTCAATTTACTTTCCCTTTAATCTGTTTGTCTTGTAACAGAAACAAGTTTTTTTATGGTGTCTTGGTAATCGATTACTCCGTTCATATCAATTTAAGTGTTTTAATTTTTTTTTTTAATCTGTTTGTCTCATAAGGAGTGTTTCTTTCTGTATTTAGCAAGTTTTTTTTTATGGTGCTTTGGTAATCTATTCTTGCAAATCATTATGAAACGTAGCTATAGTTTGCGTATATATATGAAAAATAGCTACAGTTATTAGGTCCGTATTAGTTGTATTAGCAAAAGAGCTATATTCAGGAACCGAGCAAGGGAGGAGCTATCCTAGTCCAAGGGGTTTTAATTTGTTTGATCTATTTTTCTTTTTGGTACGTTTAAAAAAGAATGACCCTTTCATATTTTAGCAACTCTTTAATTTTAACTTTTCACAAAACATGTTTAAGACCACAAGATTATATAGCATTTTAATACATTTGACATATCTTCAATTTTAGATCACAAATTTCAAAACCCCTAATTACTCTCACTACAAAAAAAAATGTGAATTACATGGAGATTTTCTGGGGATTAGTATGAAAATCCATAAGAAATTTTTTTTCCTGCAAATTTTCATACTAATCCTCATGTAATTCACACTTTTCTTGTAGTGTCTCTTAAACTCAGTGTCACATCAAAATAAGTCAAACAAATTGAACATGGGAAATATTATATAGATAGGTCAAAGTTTGATTTTTTTATATCAGTGTTAATACCTCTTAGCATAAGTTGAAGATTTGATGCGGTTGTTAATTAAAGTATTGCAAAAGTTTTGTAAAGTTGTGTGTTTGATATTAACTGACAACATAATTATAATTTTTTGACATTCTTTAATGAAAATTCTAGCTCTCTGATTGACAACGAATATCAGCTGAAAATGTACAGAAAGATGTATCATCATGTGTGTGTACTATTGCAATATATGGTGCTTTTGCTATTGTTATTGTTGAAAATCTTACGAAAAATATTTGATCTTTTCCTAACAGTTAGGAATGGGAAGTGCATTAGAAACACTTTGTGGACAAGCATATGGAGCTAAACAAGTAGACATGTTAGGTGTCTATTTGCAAAGATCCTTGATTATACTCAACACAGCAGCATTAGCCTTAATATTTCTCTACTTATTTGCAACTCAAATACTACTACTCATTGGACAGCCTATGGACATAGCAAAATGGGCTGGTAAATTTTCTTTTTGGATGATTCCTCAACTATTTGCCTATGCAATGAACTTTCCTATTCAAAAATTCCTTCAAGCCCAAAGCAAGATGATGGTTATGGCCATTATAGCCGCCGTCGCGCTAGCTGGCCATACCATGTTGAGCTGGTTGTTCATGATGAAAATGGATTTGGGGCTAGTGGCTGGAGCTGTAGTGCTAAATGGTTCATGGTGGTTCATGGTACTTGCCCAATTTATTTACATTATATGTGGGACATGTGGTGAAGCTTGGTCTGGATTTTCTTACAAGGCATTTGAAAATCTTTGGGGATTTGTTAGGTTGTCATTTGCATCTGGTGTCATGATATGGTGAGTCTCTCTCTCAATTTTTATGATGTGGCGTCCTCAAATGCTCGTCATGTTTTGCACTTTCTTAGAGTTAAATTGTATGAATTTTAACAAGCATTTTAATTAAGATATACATCGTCTGGAATCTTGTCTATGGACCGTCTAAGTTTATGTAACACACTTTTTTTTTAGTCTGTGTTAAAAAAAATGATATATTTGTATATTTAGTAATAATTTAACTTTAAAATGACTAATTTATCCTTAATAAAATACTTCCTCTGTTCTTATTTATCTATCGTCCTTACTAAAAATTGACATGCAATTACTTGCTATTAATTAGTAACTAATAGTAATTCTTTAAAAAATTGTAAATTGTGTAGCTTAGAGTATTGGTACTTCATGGCTTTGATTATCTCTGCTGGATACGTAAAGGATGCAAAAATTGCGGTTGACGCAGTCTCCATATGGTGAGTTTATGCTGATTTGAAATTATGACTTTATATCGCATGTTTAAACGCAAGCTTACATGTCATAAATGCATAACATTAATGGATATGATAGATACACTAAGAAATTTGATTATTTTTTTTGTAAAAAAAAAAAAGTTAAAAAAGATAGTTTAATATACAAAACATCTCGCTAGCAAAATTAATGATTTGGTGATATGTGTTTTCACTTTAATTTATACTTTTTAAGATTAAGATGTGTTTGGTGTGAAAATATACATATAAATATATGTCACTTTCAGGCATCAAACACTAAAAATTACTATCTTAAAGTCCATTAAAGGAAATAATAACTCTTTTACTATATTTATTATTTTTTTGTTTCGATATTTTGCAGCACCAGCATAGTTGGGTGGACGTTCATGTTGTGCATTGGTTTTAATGCAGCAATAAGGTTTGTTTGTGTAGCATTTTTCATTTTTTAATATTCAAGTAACCTAAAATTTGATTAATATCATAAAATATATTTTGATCAAGTTGATACGAGAAGAATTATAATTTAAGAACTCTTTTTAGAATATCACTACTTAAGAATTACTCCATCCGCTCCTAATTATACACCGTCCTTACTAAAAAATCATTATTCTTCCTATTTTATTCTTGAGAATTATTAGCCTTGAAAATATGTTTTGACCAACATAGGAAAACTAAATGATTAATTTATGTTCATTGGTCCATGTAATTAATCAAATAAATTAATTTATGTTCATTTATTGAAAACTTGACTTCAAGATACACTAAATAAGGGTACAATGGTAAACTTACCTAATTTCTTAAGGAGTGTGAGATCTAAAATGGTACTCCCTCTGTCCAACAATAGTTGTCCACGATTGACTTGATACACCCCTTAAGAAACTATAAATAGAAGGGTAATTTACTATATCAACCTTTGAATATATTAAATACAATGTCTTGAAAAATGTAATAGAGAAATGACTATAATTAATGGTAAGGGTAAATTACGAACTAAGTGTAAAACTATTCATTGATTTCATAAAGTGGACAAGTACTGTTAGACATCCTAAAATAGTATAATAGACAACTATTGTTGGACGGAGAAAGTAACATGCAAATAGAAACAGAGGGAGTACTATTTTTTCATTGAAAAATGTGTAGTGACTATTCAACATATATTTTGATTGAATCAGTGAAAAAAAAATAATAATAATGTTTTCATACGGAGAATTAGAAAGTTTCTCAATATCTCAATGAGAATCTACTTTTCACCAAGTGTTTTTTTAGTGAGCTAGTTTGATGAGGTGGAGAAATTATATTTTATAGCACATATTATTCATTGATTTGCGCTAGGAAAAACTTTTGTTTCTAGTAGTGACGATGAAAGAAGAGTTGATGATTGTGGCGATGGTGATGGAGGAGGATGAGGAAGAGGAGGTGGTGGCGGCGGCGATAGAAATGATGGAAATGAGGTGGCGACAGAAGGGAGGGGGATGGAGATGGCGGCGAAAAGGAAGGGGAGGGGAGGAGTGAGAAAAATAAGATCTTTATGTAAATAATAAAACTTAAAGGTTTTAAAATTAGCGTTCTTAACACTAATTTTAAAATTATAACATCTACTCAATAATTAAGACTCGTGTCACTTATTTTAGTTTTGAAACTTTATTGTCACCTATAATCACTTTTCCCAAGTAATTATCTAAGAGATATCAATCCGATTATGAATGGAGTAAAGTATTAAATAAAAAAAAAATGAATTTGTTCTTTTTTGGTGCAGTGTAAGGGTGTCAAATGAACTAGGAGCAGGGCACCCCCGAACAGCAAAATTTTCAGTCCTAGTGGTGTCAATAACTTCACTTTTAATTGGGACGATACTTACGGTAGCACTTTTTGTTGCTCGAAGTCGATATCCACCTTTGTTTACGGAAAGTTTTGAAGTTCAGCAAGCCGTATATGAACTTACTCCTCTATTAGGAACTACAATTATGCTTAACGGTCTTCAACCTACTCTTTCAGGTATATTTCTTCATCTCAAAATACGTATCATATTTTATAAATTAGTTCATTTAAAGGATAAATTCTTCAATTAAATGATATAAATATCTGCTTTGATGTTACAATTTAAAATTAAATTTAGAGAAATTGACATAAATAACGCCCACCAAAATAGTAGCCAATAAAATGTATATCGCTTGTATATTAATATTAATAATGGAGCAACAATTACAGGTGTGGCTATTGGAGCAGGTTGGCAAACATATGTTGCTTACATTAACATAGTAAGCTACTATGTATTTGGTATTCCTATGGGTCTTGTTTTTAGCTTTTCCCTCGACATGGGTGTTAAGGTATTGTAATCTCTCTCCTTCTTCTCTACAATAAAAACACAACTTATATTGGACTAATAAAAATGGATATTTATTTTTTAAAATCTAAAGTACAGACTAATCTCTGTTCTTCTACTCGTTCATTATTGACTTGACATAATTGGAGCAATCAATAGAATGACAATTTTGTTATATTTCATTTAAATACAATAAGTTTCAATACATGGAGAAATGGCTATAATTAATAATAAAGATAAATTAGGAACTAGATGATAAATTATTTTTTGATTTTCAAATTGGACTAGAAAATATGAATATCTATTTTTGGTATAGTAGACAGAGGGAGTATTTCATAAAGGATAAAGGGAATATAAAAATCGCGTTATTTTCAATTATAGAAAGATAATACTACATCCATTTCCATGACGGAGGGAGGGAAACTTTTAAGTTAAGTGGATAGAGGCATTAAAGGTAAAAGTGTGGACAAAGACATTTTTTGTTCACTATCGGATCGTGAGGGCACTTACTCTAAAACCTAGATACCCTTACCATCCAATTTGAATTAAATATGAGGAAAATAAATGAATTACTACAAAAAGGCTCTTTAACATCTTAACTCTAAGAAAAAAACTTTAATACAACTTTTTTACAGAAAACTAAAAACACTCCCAAGGAACAAGTCTAAACAGGTACACGAGCTACTAACTAAAGGAGTATATGTTATACAAATAAATAAAGCACAACTTCCACCATAAAGAAAGATGAGTAAAAGCTATCAGAAATTATCATCGTCCTCAACTATGAGACATCACAGAATTTTTGCAACCAGACTATGCCAAGTGACATAGCAAAAATAGTACCAATACAAATACACGTACTGGTAGACATCATCGGTTGACCTGAACCTACCACATAATATAACATAGATAATCAAAAGAAAACATGCGATATAGAAGTGACACCACCCTAAGTCTCTATCCACCTGCTTTTACCCTCCCAGTTATACTGCCATAACTAATGCCCCTTGATCCATGCCTCTCTGTTACGCCACCACAATATCAAATCATAGTCTAATCCTTCTACCATATTAATATTCTAGAATACAAGGCACCACCAGCCCTGTCAGCGAACCTTTTATTTTCTCTCAATTTATCTTGCCAATTTCTTGAGCGTTTTGGAAAAGTACATGAAACTGGCGCCTTAGACCAACTCATCAATTTACCTAACGTAATAACCACTGTATCAATAAACAATTAACATACCTTAATCATCACTATTAACACATTGTCCGAACTTTCATACCTTACCTTGACTTACATTATCACGAACCATGTCCCACATGATCACACACAAGTCATATCGGAGATTTACTCACTTTTCAAGTAACCCGGACCACTCAAGGATCTAACATTCAACAATTACTTTATGAAGAAGTGAACCAGGTTCACTAATGGAACCATAAACACATACTTGTTCCTCTCACGGAACCCAAGTGCAATCTGTTAGTGTACCAATGTGGAACCCGAACCATCTTTAGTTAGTGTATTGATGTGGTACCCGAGTCAATCATAAATGGATATTCCCTTACCAAGTGTGGTATCTGAGCTAACCCTTAGTGGTCGTTTGGTTTGAATACAAGTTATGATGGGATAAGTTATGGATAAGTTTTGTTGGGATTAGCTATACTGGATTAGTTATCCTGACATTATTTCTTATTGATTGTTTGATTTGTTGTACTAAAAATAATAACCATTACATACTTCCTAAAAGTAAGTGGCTTAATTACAAAAATACCCTCTTAGAGCATGAAGGCAATTGCACCTTTTGAATAGAAGTAAAAAGACATCCCAAAAAATGAACAAAAATTATATTGGGGACTATCAAAGGAATTCACATCAGAAATTGTTAAGAAACAAAAAAGATCTTATTATTCTGCAACAGAAACATGCCATAATTAGAGATCATATATTTAGCTATACATTTATCGATCGATTCCTTCAATCTTGTCTTCCGACTTCTAAGTACAACTGCTTGAGTTACTCAATATTCTCTTCAGAAGTGTCCTAGTATCCATGCCCGTTGGCCTTCAACAATGTTTGAAGCAACTTCCCGAAAGAAGTTGGATTCGTGTTCATAAGTATGTTCAACATCTCTTCATCTTTGATGAATGTTGTGTTGGCTTCTTCATATACCCAATTGTCAACTTGGCTTGAAGTTGCACTCCACCCCACTGTGTTCGTCAATCGTTTCTCAATCTCACGAACACCCCACTGTGTTAGTCGAGCGGCAAGTTATCAATTTAAGGGTTTGAAGGGTAGTTTTGTCATTTAATAAATTTATCCCATCACAAATTGTGATGAGATTATCATACCACCCTTTTGGATGGATAACTTATCCCGGTACTATTTATTAATTTAGGGATAAGTTATCCCAAACTTTCCAACCAAACACTAAATTAAGTGTCACTAAATAATTATCACAGAACTATTTGTGTTTATCCTTCACACCAAACGAGCCCTTAATATATAGTAGGCGTGGTATCCGAGCCAACCCCAAGAATATCCTATACTAGGCGTGATAATCGAGTTAACCATCAAACACAAACAATCATGCACAATCACAAACATCATGAACAATAACACTTGAAACCAAAGACACATAACTGATTCATTGTATGAGATTATCAACATATTGTCATTCATATGCATATCATATGGTTTCCCATTATGCATACTCAAGTGATAGTGATACAACCAGCAATAAACATGCATACCTATATCTATTGGACAAAACAAACCATCCTAACAAGGAAATTCAAAGCTAAACAAGATTAGAGAACAATATATAGCAATTATCTTGTCTCCCACCTTAATAGTAATAACAACAATCTATAACTGTCTAGACTCCGTGTTCGAAGGCCTATTCTTGAAATCTCCGAACATCAACATAATATAATGCATTAAAACGGTATAATTACTCGGTTGAAGGAAACTTAGCCTACTTTGGTGCCAATCATCAACTGATGAACAAGCATCAAAATTTCTTAGGTTTTAACTTTCCTTGCGCAGTAATTCTTCCCCCTTATTGCTCCGTTACCCTGAGTGTCTTTGGAGCGGCCCTGATCTATTTCCCCCTCTCAAAAATGGGAGAAAAGTAAAAGACTACGCATTAATTAGGTTGCAGAATTTTCATCAGCCCATTATAACGCCTGCAAACCGCTATAGCGGTGCCGCCATAACGGGAAGCCTCCCACTATGGCAGGCTGACGTCAGCCTGACCCAAAAATCAATTTGGGCCAAAAATGGTCGTTAGCTAAAATTTTAAAATATTTTGCACTGCATTTCTAGAATTTAGAGTGTGATACACCTCTTAAGAAAAACAATTAATGATATTAATTAAAGGATAATTTGTCTATACTCCCTCTGTCCTTAATTACTTGTCCAGTTTTGAATTGACACACCTATTAACAAAACAATGATTGACATAGTGAGTTTACCATTTTACCTTTTATTAATTATGAAGTGGATGAATTAAAAACTTAAGATTTTCAAGAAGTTCTACCTTTTTTCAAAGTAATTAAATGAGGGTATAATAGGTAAAAGAAATTGTCCTTTCTTGATTTGTCAAAATGGACAAGTAATTAGGAACAACTAAAAAAAAAGCGGACAAATAATTAGGGACAGAGGGGTATTATTCTTTTGTTTTTACCAAAACTTTTTCAAAAACTGGATATGAAGTTGAAAAGGTCATTAAAGAAAATGTAATTTTGGAATGAACAATTAATACATTTTTAAATTTTGAAAAAATCATTCATTTTTGGAACATAGAGAAAATGTTTGAAATTCATTTATTTTGGATCGAAAAGAGTTTTTTTTTCTTTCTTTCTTTCTTAAGACGGACTAAAAAAATGTATCACATAAATTGAAACGGAGAAAATACAAAAAAGTGTTGGAAACATTATTATATATGATTTCTTTAATTTTACGGTTCTTATCTTTACTATTGGTTTGTATTCGTAAACTATAAATGGCAGGGCATGTGGACCGGAATGTTGTTAGGAACCATACTTCAAACCAGTATTCTTATTCTCATGATTTCCAAAACTAATTGGAAAAAAGAGGTAATGTCTTGCAAAATCCATCATATATAATAGTATTTTTTCAAGAAAGATTGTTCAATCATTTCAATTATTATGTGAGCCTGTTTGATCATGTTTTTGAAAGATCAAAGTTTTTTTTTATCTTTAAAAAAAATGCTTATTTTACAGAGCGAGGTGTCTTTTTGAGCTTTTGTAAAAAATAAGCGTTTAAATGAAAATACTTTATATATTATTAAGACAATGAATCTTATTGTTATCTAAATAAAAATTAATCATAGGTTACTATGATCATAGAATTATGAAAATTAAGGATATGTTACAATACTTTTATTAGAAGAAGAATGTGTTTACACAGAAAAGAAACAATATGTTTATCAGAAAAAGCATTTTTGACTCAAAAGTAATAGGAGAGATATTTTTGGATCAAAATACTAACGACGAAAGCATTTTTAGATCAAAGTATTAACAAGGATTTTTTTTTATGCAATTTCGCATAAATGAAGAACATTTTTGAACTTTTTACGTGGAAAAAGTAACTTAATAGGTATCAAACAAAGATTGCTTTCTATGGAACATGAAAATGTTATCATAATACTTCATTTCCCCCCTTGTTGCAGGCTTCTGTTGCTGAAGAAAGGGTAAAAGAATGGAGAGGTAGCAAATGATTAAGGGCTTGTTTGGACATGATTTAAATTAGGTTGAAAGGAAGTTGAAATTTTGTTTGGATAAATGATTTGAATTTTTTAAGTTGTATTTTTTTTAATAAACATTAAAACTCTTTAATTTATGAAAACTATTAAGAAAATTCCAATTCTTGTACAAACTTATTTGTATAACAATAGAGGTATATATGAGCCATTTTTATAATCAGAGGTATATCAACTCTAAATGACAACGTTGAGGGGTATATCAGACCCTTTTCCCATGTTTTTATCTATATAATAAGAGTGTTTAATTGATATCGTTGTTGGAAAGTCTAAATCATATTTTTAATTATATTATAAGAAAAACACTTTTTGAAAAGTTAAGATTTGTGGTCAATCAATAAAACTGCTAAAATAGAAGTAAAAACAGTTTTTCTGAGTTGGAAATAAGCTAAAAAATTTTGCTTTTAAAAAATTGTGAAGCATAATTTTTTATTTTTTTTCTTGACCAAAATATCATTATCATATATGCATATTTTTCAATATATTTCTTATATATATATTTTTTTTTTTCTTGACCAAAATATCACTATCATATATGCATATTTACCAAAATAGTGATTATTTAATTTGGGAATGATTTTTAAATTATTTTACTTGATATTTTTAATTATATTTAAATCATTATGTCAATATCATATCAATGTTCAATTTTTAATTTTTTTTTAATTTATGTCACGACCCAAAACGAGTCATGAGTGGCACCCACACTTAACCTCCTAGGTGGGCGAACAAATGAATTTAACCCCAATTTATATTAACCGTTCAACTTACGAAATACAACCATAATGCGGAAGCTCAAACCTTAATAAAGTAAGTAATAAAAATCCTCTAAAGTCTATTACATATCGTTTTTCCAAAATCTGAAATCCATCACATCAATGACATCTACTCTCAAAATACCAAGTCTAAGCGTATTAAAGACATCAGAATAAATAAATAGAATAGTCTACGTCCGAAAACTAAGGACATCATGCCATGACCAAGAGAATCCAACACGATCTAGAAGGAATAGTTCACCCTGAAATCTGATGTGCTGGTGACTGGCTAGAGCTGAGGACGAGTCGATATGAACACCGCCTGTGTTCCATGATTCTGAGAGCGAGGACGCCTATGAGTTCATCCTAGATTGTTATGAGAGGCTTCATAAGTTAGGAATTGTCCATTAGCATGGAGTAGAGTTTGTCACTTTTCAACTTCAGGGTGAGGCTAAGCAATGGTGGAGAGCTTATGTGGAATACAGATCTTCAGCTTTACCCCTACCCACTTGGACCCAGTTTCATGCTCTATTTTGGGAGAAATATATGCCCCGGACCTTGAGGGATCGTAAGAAGGATGAGTTCATGGTTTTGGAGCAAAGTGGTATATCTGTGGCTGCTTATGAGGCTAAGTTTCATATTTTGTCTAGATATGCTACGCAATTAGTGACTACTGAGGAAGAGAATATCCGCTTATTTGTGAAAGGACTAAATTCTGAGTTGCAAGTATTGTCAAGAACTTAGTCAACATCTCATGCTCATTACCAGTCATAACAGGACCCAACAAAGGACGAAAGAAGGCATCAGTACCTACAACTCCACCTACCTTGGGATCAGTGATAGCGATAGGGGGATTGGCGGGTGCTTGAGTTGCTTGAACAGAAGGAATCACTTCAGGACCAACCAATCCTTTCAAGAGCGACATAATTTGTTGAGCTAACACTGGATCTAAGGGAGGATTACTTGTAGTCTCAGCCTACACTTCTTCATCTTATCCAACATTCTCCTCTATCTCTTCATGATGCGCATGAGGATTCTCAATTCTGGAGTATTTTCAACTGGAACTCCATCCCTAGAAGTTACTACCCTTTCTCGGCCTCTGCCCCTTGCTCGTCTTCTACCCCTGTCTCGACCGCGACCTCTCGCTGCGGATTCCTCAACTGGCTCATTGACGGCAGCTATGGGCCTAACATCGTTGAACCTAGTATTAATCATTTACGGACAAAAAATGAAGGAGATTAGATACCAATTCGGATCGCCAGATACTAATTGGAATCAAGTTATAGCACGAAAAGAGACAAGAGAAAATAAAGAGATTTCTTAAAGTCCTATAGCCTTTCGAAGAAAAGTACAGACGTCTCCATACCATTCCGCAAGACTCTACTAGATTCGTTTTGGTATATCGAGATCAACGAACCTAGGCTCTGATACCAATTTTGTCACGATCCAAACCGTCGTGATTGACACCCACACTAATCCTCCGATAGGAAAACCATTACCACAACCCCAACTAAATAACTTAACAAAAAGGTAAGGCATTTAAAGATACGAAAACAGGTTTAAATGTCTAAGAAAAGGAAAATAGGGATGTCCCATAAACTCCAATAAAAGTCTAATAACCAAAATTCAATGTACCAAAACTCCAACAAGAACCATAAGTCTAAACAAGAAGGGCAATCCCAAACTAACACAAGAAATCTAAAACACTAGTCTAAGTCCGAAAATATGGACATAAACAGAAAGAGAACTCATGGCAGCCCGGAAGAACTGACTCACCCATGAATTTGATTAATCACTAATCTTCTAAGCGATGTCTGTCAGTAGCCGACTGAAGATGCCCTGTACTCAACAAAGAAAGAGCAAGTGCAGTATTAGTACACAACCACAATGTACTGGTAGGATCATGCGATCATCCCAATATGAGAAACATATATAAGTCATTACAACAATAATATACATGCATACACCAAACATATATATTATCAATTATCACTTACGAACAACATACAATTTCACAATTTCAAATATACAATTATGCCAAGTCATTGGTCCTCTCACGGAACCCATACCCAAACTATTAGTGTACCGATACGTGGTACCCGATCCAAGTTAATGTGCCAAACGTGACACCCGATCACATATATGAGCCGGAACGTGGCACCCGATCCAAGTTAGTGTGTCGAAACGTAACACTCGATCCATTCAACAAGCCACAATCAAAATCGCAATGTACATTCTCATAATCATATAATTATTCAATTATCATCATTTACGGTTAGTGTGATCAATAGTGTAACATTCACATACATACCTGGATCATAATGAAGTAATTACAAATACAAATCACACCAACATGAAATCACAACCATCACTTACCTCGAACAAAGCTTGAATCCCCTAAGAAACTTGATTCTTCCCCTTCTGAATTCTTTCCGCTTGTTCTTGGTCTACAAACAATCACAATAATGCGAGGATGAAAAAACAAGACCTAATTACACGAATTATAACCAATAACATCAACCCTAGGCCAAACCCTTGATCCCCATACCCAGGTTAGGGTTTATTCCACCATATATCACATATCAAAATCCTCCCCCATCGATAATTACCCAAGAAACTAAGATCTACGGATCGAAAAATGAATTCGGGGAGTAAAACCATTACCTTTAGCTTCAAGAATGGTGAAAAACTGTCAAGAAGTCACCTTGGTTCGTCTCCTAACTCTTAAGAATGAAGTTTGCAGAATAATGATGTTTTTGGGGTTTATTTCTGACTTAAGTCGCGTCAGTTCCGCCACAACGATCCTCACCCCGCTACAGCGGCCCCGCCCTGGCGGGAAAATCCCACATTAGCGGCGTGCACGAAAACAGTGAGCAAATTTAAGAATTCCAAACTCCCATTTCATAACACACCTTCATCCCATGACACTCAGAAAATACCCGTTCACGCTAAGATCAGTTTCAGGAGTTCTACTAGCTCGAATTCGATTTCGTAAAGTCGTACGATTTCCTTAACGACTTAGCTATCTACTCGTATAATCAAATTCATAATTAGATCTCCCAATTGTTGCTAGATTTCCCTAGACCTTACTGACTCCGATTTCGTCCAAATCTGGACTAGGTTGGGAAATTTCAAGTTACTACCAAAAAGTTTTCCGGCCCCAAAACTTTTCCCCGTTGGCTTTTCTATAATGACGGGAACAAGTCATTACAAAAACCCACTCAAATCTATAATCAATTTCCTTTGTCTTGATACCAATTAATATACCAAGTCTCGTACTTCATAAATTTCAAATTTAGGATTAAGTCTCAATTCTTCCAATTCCTATAAGGCTATAACTTTAAAGGTGTTCATATAATACAATATACATAAATTGAGGTGTTTCATGTTTATAGATTGTAATCGTCAAGAACAATTATTACTATAGGGATAAATAGAAAAAAAATAGTTAATTGTCTTAGATTTCTAAAATAACAATAATTTGAGATAACTCATTTAGAAATCACGATAGATAATTTGAGACGGGAGAAATAAAGAGAACATTTATTGAGTATGGTAAAAGAAGAAATTGTTAGCCTACATGTTGTTTTAATGATAACATCTAATACTTACGCAAAATGTAAAAAGTAGCACACAAACAATTGATTTAATAATTTTTATTACACAAAAATGAGCGTTTAAAACGAACACACCAAGCAATAAAGGTAGAACATTATTGAACATCAATACTATGATGTTCAAATAATAGCAATAAAGCCATATTCAAGTACAACAAAACTTCAAAATGTCTACTCATCACAAATGAAAGCCAATACATCTGTCACATCAAACATGTCATGTAGTCTTTCTTCAAATCTGCTTGAACAATAATTTCAGTCCCACATGGTGTATCATACAACCAAAACATATTAATACGTCTCAATCCTAAACTTAGCAAGGTAATCGAACCATGTGAATTTATGTGGAGAATAGAATGTGTGGTATATACACTAAAAACCAATCACTCTATGGTCCCAAATATTTTTGAAAAATAGTACACTTTTGTCTAGCCTATATATTGTGTAGTCGAGTATTGACAAATGATTTAATTGAGTAGAAAATGCATTTATTGACAACTGACACATATTAACTTGTATAAAATACCTGTCTATAATTGATGATATTTGGGGTAAAGTGGTTGAAGTTCAAGAAAATTAATTTTAAAAAATAATGAATGGGACCTAGAAATAAGAATGGCAAAATATTCCATCAGTATACTAATTTTCTGATGAGAGCAAGAAATAGAAAAAGACAAAAATAAAATAAAAAAATATATAAACATGACCTTTAACTTGACTTCAGCTGGTAACTATGCCCTCCAACTTTATATATGCAGAAGTAGACACTCAAACTCGTATAAAATTTAATAAGTAGACACTCAAACTCGTATAAAATTTAATAAGTAGACACACATGTCATAATATACGTAGGACACCATGTATGACACAACATTGCCATGTAGGGTGCCATGTAGGATGAATGTGTTTATTTGTTCAATTTTATACAAGTTTAAGTGTTTACTTGTGCACACTCTATAGTTAAATGTCATTATTGTCAATTGAAGCCCAAGTTAAGGTCTTGTTTATGTATTATGAAAAAAAAAAACAAGTGGTCACCAAATAGGAAAGTGACTAAACATAAAAATCTCTTATTAGGGCATCTCCAACCCAAACATCAAATTTTTGGTGTAATCTTACACCAAAAAGGAATATTTTTCTCTCTTTATTATTATTTCTTATTTCATAAAACAAATTCTTTCTAAAACATTCACCATATATAATTCATATTATTTCCTTTTATAATCGTTTAATATAAAATTATTTTGTACCATCATTTTTCAAATAATATAAATTGCTAGCAAATATTATACATTATACATAATAATGGATAATACAAATAAAAGTGAAATCATTAATTAAATACAATTAAATAAAGTATTGATGTATACTTTATTTTACCCCATACAATTCATATTTTAATAGTATTGATGGATCCGGAAAGAATATATCAGATTATTAAGTTATTGTTGTAATTTTTTAAAATTATTATGTTTTGTTGTACTTTTTAAAATTACTATGTATTTTATATTTCAATTTTGATATATTTTAATTACTACTTTGTTGAATGTTTATTATTTTCGGTTATTTTTAAGTACATTGTATTATTTGTTTAAAATTTTATATGTTTGCATTTTAAATTTTTGTGAAGGTTAATTGTAGTTATATCCAATTATAATTTATAATAGAATTAACATAATTTTTTTTAAAGTCATATATAGAAAAATTAATTTATAAAAAAGCTAAATTTTATATCTAAAATTAATATTATAAAAATATTACATAAAAAATAATTAAATATACAAGAGATTTAATTAAAACATACAATTTATATAATATTTAATTAAAAGTTTGTATAATAAAATAATATTAAAATATTCAAAAAGTGAATTGGTGTGATGAATACTGTTACACCAAATTTGGTGTAACAGTATTCACACACCAAATTTGTTGTGGGTTGGATCTCAAAACATCAAATTTTACACCAAATTTAGGATTTGGTGTAAAATTTGGTGTTGGGTTGGATGGTCTTAGCCCCTCAATAGAACCATATTTTTCAGGTGTTGGTAAATTATTCATTTTTAACGTAGTAAGAAAAAAATAATTATTTTTTTCATTTTTATCTTTAGCATTAATTATTTATTCTACAATTATTTTTAAAAAATTAATATTAAATACAAATTAATAGAGGTTGTTTTAGAGATTGCAATTTTGTGGGACTCTACAAGATGTGTTCAGTTTGAATTGAGACTCTACAAGGTGTGTTCAATTCCAATTAGGATTCTTGGAGGCTACTCAACCCTAAACCTAGTTCATGCCTATATAAAGGATATTATATTCCCTTTAAGTGGCATCTCAAATATTCCGCAAATTCATGGAATATTTATAAAGAGATGAAATTCAAATCATCTCAATTCGAGAAATATGCCACTAACGGCGCTTGATCAACTCCAAATCATCTTAGAAATACGTCACTAACAACCCTCAAATTATGAAGATCAAGTCCAAATCATCCTAGTTCGAGAAATACGTTACTAACGACCCTCACATTATAGAAATCAAGTCCAAATCATTCAAGTTCAGAAAATACACCACTAACAGCCCTCGAATCATGGATAAATCTCATGAGAGAGGAACAAAATTGTACCCACAATATTTATCAATAAAATCATGTTTCTTCATATTTTATTTGTGATTGCAATTTATTTTCTATCACTTTAAAATTTGTTACAAGCAAATTAGCATGCGCAGTGGGACCAAATCTGCCCTTCATCTCTTCTTTCACGTATCAAATCGCAAATCTGATGTCACAAAACCACAACAGCCTTAGGTTTAGCAGCAACTTCCATCCCCACACAAATAATTACTCTCTCCGTCCCATTTTATGTGACAACATTTGATCGGGCACGGAGTTTAAGAAATAAATGAAGACTTTGAAATGTTTACCAAATTGCCCTTTAAAAAGTAGACTCTTTTTTCTCTCCTCATAAATGTATTGGAGTATTATTTTAAGATTAAATGGGACCAACAAGGATAAAAGAGGAACTGTACCTTTATAAACTTACCATATAAAAAAATGTGACATTCTTTTTGGGACTGACCAAAAAGGAAATGGTGCCACATAAAATGAGACGGAGGGAATATTATTTTTGTGACAATATTAAGTCCCCACTAAAACCTGTTTTTCTCAACAATTAAATTGACCAATTCTAATATATATTCACTGGTGACCCAATTTTTAAAAATCAATATACTGCTAAATCACCGATACATACATATGCAATGAACAATCTATAAATAGAGAATGACGTGTGGACACATGGATCTAAAAAAGTCAGAGAAAATGGATTATTATATTTGAAGAGTTAAACGAATATGAAGGGTTTTAAGGGAAGGAGGATTGGAAAAATATTTAAAAAATTGGTGTTTGAATTTTAGAAAAAGAAAATATATTGACGGTGTACAAAATTTAAACTCTTCGACCATAATGAACATTGCGAAGGAAATGATTTCCTTAATTAACCTTTTGCCATATTATGGTGGCCTCATTTAAAAAATAATTATGTACTCTCTTCGTCCTAAATTATATATCATATTTTCTTTTACTTCTCTTAAGAAAACAATAATTAGGAGGAATTTTTTACTATTTTACCCTTATGCATGTATTCAAATATAATTTTTTTTAAATAAATATTTATTTTATTGAGGTGTATGTACATTGTAGTTAGGGGTGTTCACGGTTTGGATAAAAATCGATCCAAACCGATTAAATGAATTGATTTTATATAGGGTTTGGTTTTAGATTTTCAAAAAACTGATTGTATTTGGTTTGACAAAAATCAAAGAAATAACCAAACCAAACTGATAAATAATGTCTTTTCGTTTCGAATGGATTGTACTATTGTAGTCACTTTTTTCATGTTATGAATGAATTATTTCTTTTAATTTTATGTATATGGTTAATAACTGAATCAAACCGAACCAACCGATAACAACCAAGCCGATAAATGTATATTATATTAGGTTTGGTTTGGTTTTGATACTTTTAGAACCGATTAAGTTGGTTTGGTTTTGGGTTTAACCAATAGCCAACCCAAACCGACCCGTGAACACCCCTAATTGTAGTCTTCAAGAACAATTATTACTAAGAATAAAATGAAAAAATAATACTTAATGTTATCTTGAACTTCTAAAATAACAAATAATTTGAGATAACTCATTTTAAAAACTAGGACAACCAATTTGAGATGGAAAACGTGTTGGGTTGAAACAAGGTGTGAATGAGAGATAAGAATTAATGAGAAATTGGGAAATGTGGGGAACCAATTTGGAGGGAAAACGAAAAGAAATTGAGAATGAAAAGTCATTTCTCCCATATTGGTAGAAGAAAGGAAAAAGTTTGTTCTTATATTAGGAAACACTTCTTTTAGCTCTTAAAGGGTTAAGTAGAGGGTGTTCGCTCGACCTCGGCCTTGGCTTTGGTAAATGATGTGATCGATTGATAGTTTTTTAGGAAAAAATTATGTAATTTTCTTTTTCGAAAATGACCTGTTCCTTCCGAACGCACTTCTTTTCCCAAAAGGCACCACCGTTTTGAACATACATGTCTTTTCTGAACATGTATGCTCACACCCATGGATGACTATAAATAGAGAGGATTTCTCTCATTTTTTTATACTGAAAATTTTCTCTTCTTCTGCATACAGATCTCTTACAAATAAAATTGTCGGTTGACTGAGTCTTTGTGTGTGATCTCATTGTTGATTTTGAGTTCGTTGAAATTATCGATGATTGAGGTACCACTACTTCTTTAATGGTTAATCCATTTTATCTTGGGAGGAATTAATCTACAACTTCGGGTACTTGAGGGGATTAAATTTTTTAAGAATACACAGTGAATTCTGTGGACTCAGATTATTTTATTTTCTATTTTTTAATTTCATTTTTCTGTTTTTGTTTTACTAACTTGAATACAGGAGATAACAAAAAGTTTTTTTTTTTAAAAAAAAACACTTATTAAATACGGAAAAAGAAGAATATGTTAGCATACATGTTATTTTAATTATTGCATCTAAAGACAAGTCTAAATTCTAAAATAATGCAGGTAAATGAACTAGGGGTGTGCAAAAGTTGAACCGATCAATAAATCGAACCGAAATAAATGTTATTGGGACATTGCTATTGGGTTATTGGGTTAACTAGTTTTTAATGATTTTATAATAAAAAATTATTGGGTTATCAGTTTGGTATCGATTTTTAGTATTGAGTTATTGGGTAGGTCGATAACCCATTAAGCCAATAGTAAGCGACTATTATACCCTTCATAAATCTTAAATATAAATAATTTAGCATAACTAGACACTATATCAGTACTGTACACTACGGTCTACACACTTCACACGTCATAGTACTTCTACTTCACATCAAAAATTTCATATTATATTTTGGTTGTAACATGTTATTGCAGCCTTCGTATATTCTACCTTCTCCAAACTCCGCTTGTGAAATTTCACTGTGTATATTATTATTGTCGTAATATATTCTTGTCAACTAACATGTCTCAATGTTTAACTAAACTAGGAAAAGATTTGTGTTATTCCACCATCTAACTTAACTGGCTAGTAGTACTTAATATTCATCCATGTTTTGAGTTTGGATGAAGTCACCTATTGTGTATTTTCTTTTGCAGTCAAGTGATGCTAGTGGCAGTAATCGTAGTGAAACCCGTTGAAGTTTCATGAACTATTGCAGATTCTTTCTTGAGTTTGGATGCTAGTAATTTGAAGTTTAAGCAAGTTTTTGTAGTCATTTGAAGTTTCTTGTAATCGTAATGATTGAAGTGAATGACATGTTTCAATTTAATTTTTAAATTAATAGTACACTTTACGATATATATTTGTATTGAAATATTGTGTTATTTTTTATACCAATACGCTCTTTTAGGTTTGACTATGATGTACATGTTAGTTAATTCATTATTGTGGTTAAAAGTCATGTTAATTTTAATGTAAAGTTCATGAATTATGGGGGTTTTGACTCCCAGAGTTCATAAATTGTTGGGGTCCTGAATCCTAAAATTTGAAGGGCAGTTTTATTGATATCAATTTGTTGGGGTTCAAAATCCCCGCTAGTAAACCCCTGCTAATGGTACCCCGTGACTTAATTGTGGCACACCTAATAGTAGGAGTTTTTCCAACTACTGTAACACTTAGTTGCGGGGGGTTACTGACCCCCACAATATATAATTTTAACCCCCGCATTTTAAGTGTTTTTTTGTTGTGTGCACACGCTTAAAGAGGTAATCCTTGAGGTATCTACTGTGTAGACTATTTTCTAACAATTTTATCTAATAGTAATACTTATGCAAGACGTAAAATGTAGCACATGATCAATGGTTTTAATGATTTTTATTACGCTAAAAAGAGCGTTTAAATAAACACACCAAACAAAGGTAGAACATTATTGAACATCAATACTATAATGTCCAAATAATACATAAATAGCAATACAGCATTATTCAAGTACACCAAAACTTCAAAATGTGTACTCATCACAAGTGAAAGACAATACATCATTGTCACATCCAAACATGTCCATGTAGTCTTTCTTCAAATCTGCTTGAACAACAATTTCAGTGCCACATTGTGTATCATACAATCAAAACATATCAACTTTTGCCTTTATATACAAAACACCTTCATCATGATAATTGATTGATTGACCATCCTATGCAAATCTACCTGATGTTGGATAAACATGAGTTAAAAGCTTAGACAATGATTGTTCAAAGTTGTTCATGTATAATGGAAATTTTATTAAAGGTGGAATTTTGATTGGATAGAAAAGAAAGCAAGGGACGTGAATTTGACAAGCAAATTGATCAAAGAAAGATAATTTGTAATTTTTGGGGTGATCAACGTCATTAACATGATTTGAAGTGGGGAAGGATTTTATGAGATTTTTGGAAAGTATTTTAATCTTTGTTAGAGACTTAGACTCCATTATTTGATTTTGAGGTGTTTGTTATAATATCTCCAAATTTGCCATTAATATATAGTCATATCATGCCTCGAGATTTGATTACCCATTTAGTGCATTTTTAATTGACTTTTTATTAAATTGAGTAGTAATTTAGGCAAAGGTGCTAATCAATACCTTCCTTCTATTCCAAGTTTCCAATAACTGAAGTCATAAACCATGTGTTATATTTAGAAGGATGGTTGTAATACTCTTCTTATGTCCAACAATAGTTATCCACTCTTGACTTGACATAGAAATTAAAAATAATAAATAATGAGAGTAATATGATTATATTACCATTTGAATATGTTAAAAGAAAACTACAAAATATGGCAAACATCAATATATATTTCAAATAAATAGCAATGATTTTTTTTTTATGTTATATGAATATAACTACACAATAAGTAGCAAAGTTAATTATTTACAAATAATCAATATTTTTTTTATAAATTTAATATAAATAATTATTAAATAGAAAAGTTATTATTACACTCATAATTAATTATGTCTAACCAAGTTTAACGTGATCGGTTCCCAATGTTTACTCTTATCAATACTTTCTCTTTTATCAATATCCTTATATCACATAGTTTTTTGTATTTTTCCCCCAAATCCCTTCCAATTCAAGATCTTTTTGCTTTGATTCCAGGAGCGATTTGAATTTATTAGGTATTTTCTAATTGATTTTTTTCCTCGTTTTTATGAAAATTATATTTGTATATACATTTATATTTTTATCTATTTTATAAGGTTTTGATTGAAGAATTTGCTTTCCATGAAATTATATTGCTTTTACACTTTCCTTTCCATGGCGAAATTGCAGATTGTTAGATATTAAGGGGCTGTCAATAAGGTAGCATAAGAGTTTTCTTTCAGAAATTCGATCAACAAAGAGTGTCGCCTCTACTGCTGGAGCAGTTAGGTTACTGTTGTAAGCACATAGTGTAGACTGTAGAGAGAGAGTTTTGATGTTTGTCAAATTTGTATATGATAGAATATTTATATATGTAGATATTAGTATTGTAATATAAACATAAGTTGAAATGGCAATTTGTGAATATAAGTATATCTGGATACATAAGTATTTTATTCAATTTGAAAGGTTGATTAGGCAATACAAGTATAGTTGAATACATTAATATTATATTTTTATAAATAATATACCTAAGTTAACGCCAAACCTCAAGTATTATAGGAAAAATTTGACCAAAAAAGAGATTGACGTTTGTTTGTTTTTAAATTTTTTATACAACGCAATACTTGATATCTACACATTCTTTTATTTCCATTTTTCTTGTTTAACATTGGTATATTCATTTTTTGGTTAACAACAATGTATCCATTTTTCAAATTATCGTGTGCATATGTTAAATTGTTATACTTTACCTTGTTTGATGTATTAATATATACATTGAATTTTTATAAATACTTGTATTCTTGATATATTAATACTTTAAGTTTTATAAATAAAGATATCAATTTGAATTAAAAGTATTCACGTGCTAATTGTACCAATAATACATTTTTCTTATTTAGTTATTGTAATTTAAACTGTATCAATGTATAAATAGAAAAATAAAAAAGCATATACAAAAAGAAAGCGTAAGAATAAAACATAAATTATAGTCAGTTTTGGTAAATAACATATTTATAGCTCTACCAACATGGGTTGTGGTGCATTGGTGGGAGTGCTTCACCCTTAACCAGAGGTCTAGGGTTTGAGCTCTGGGTATGGAGAAAATCATGTTGGGAGCGTCCCTGAGGGGCCCTGCAGAGCGCGATCCGGATTTAGTTAAAGCGTAAGTTGCTTTGAAAAATGTATTAGATACTGAATAATACTAATATTTATTGTCAAGGATAAAACATATACAAAAGATAAATTATCTCTTGATTTTTTAATATTGAACAAATATTAATGGACAATTATTTTTAATATAGTGAACAAATAAAAATAAACGAGGAAGGTAACTTTAATAGGACGGTTAAAAGGACTGTAACTCTTGTAACCATGTGCCATATTTAATAGCAGTTGTATTAAAGTGTTGCACAAGTTTTGGCAAATTAAGGATATAAATAATATTAGTGAATTAGATTATACAACTCTTTTGAGTCCACCACCCCAGGTAGCACGTAGGGGTGTATATGGCCGGATTGATTTAGATTTTTTAAATATCAAATTAAATTATTTATGTCAGATTTTTAAATTTATAAACCAAATCAAATCAATAAAATTTGGGTTTTTCAACTTCGAGTTTTTCGGATTTTTTGGTTTTCCGGGTTTTTTCGGTAAAGTATTCATACAAACATATAATTTACTTGTACTTCAAATATTTCTTTAGTCCTACCAAAATACAATTATCTAAGGTGTTTCTTAAAAAAATAACACAAAATATGATATGATTAATGACACTAAAATATTCAACAAAAATAATAATATAATGAAATTGCGTAAAGCAAATATTGCAAATTAACAAGTCATAATGAAAATGATCATAATTTAAAAGTACTAAATCATGCTAAAATAAGTTCAATAAGTATTAGTTACATGACTAATATTAAAGGAAATTAATATTAGATTATATATTTTAATTGTTTAAACCAATGTAAAACTAAAGAACAAATATCAATATTATTGTCATTCTTAGTGTTGAATTGATTTTATTTTTGCATTAGTATTAATTTGATTTTGATTTAAGCTTTATTATAATTACCAACATCTGTGAACTATAATCTTTATTAGACCATTCAGAATTCTAAGTTTCAAATTTGAAATAATATATTAAAAGATAAAAAACTATGAAAAAGTATAAGAAATATTTAAAAATTATATCAAAGTAAATATTTTTATGTATAAAATAAAATTTTAAAATTATATATATAATGTCGGGTTGGTTTGGTCTCGGGTTGGTTTTTTTTAGTTAAAACCAAACCAACCC